>LGTU01000790.1:0-17254 GCA_001314425.1 Phytophthora pluvialis | reverse complement strand
AGTCAGGAGAGACGAGAGCTCTGACGTGAAAATGTACTCCCTAGAGGGCAGCTCAAACACCAATACCTGCCTGAGTCGTGGTGGCGGAGCGGTACCTTTCAGCTGTCGCCCAACCAACCACGCTCTAAATGAACACTAACCCAGCCTAGGCGTACTGCATTGAATGTTGAGGTTGCACAACGATGAATGCCGCTCCAAGCATATTCTTCTCCGTTGGATACTTACCCTTTCACCTGGTTTTAAAATCCGCATCTAATGAACCGCTCGAGTTTGCCACAAAATAGTTTCACTCGCCTCTACAAACTCACCTGTCCTCTGGCTGGAATCACTTTAGTTGCCACCATGTTGCACCTTCGACCAGAAGTTTTATGGCTTGACAAATACTACGTCGTACAGCGCTTAGCAACTTGGTGGTATCGGCAAGTACACACCGCATTTTGCCTTTAACTTCTTGTAGCGCTCTAGTTTATACGTAAGTGGCTTTTACGCATGCATTAAGGTTAAGTAGGTATCTATACCAAAAGTGTCGTCTTCGCTCCTTTCCGCAGTCAACTTCGAACCCCTGGTACAGCTGGAAGAGGCGGCTCATTTTGGTTACTACTGACATCGTGGCTAGCTGCTGCGTAATGCGGTTTGTGAGCCAGCGAATCCGCCGCGGCTAAAAGCTGTTGAAGTCTAGCGTCACTATCAGTAACAGTAGGTCCGTCCAACGCTGTTTCTCGGTCAATCTGCACAAGCCGCAACGTTTCAAGCGCACCCTCCACAATTCTCCCTGCTTCTCCAAAACCGTCCAACTTCCAGTTACTAGCGCCCTTCTTCCGGGATACGCAAAGGTGCAACCCGTTATCATACTGACACATGGGGTCGTACACCTTGGTCGACATCCTAAGCTGCTCCAACAGCTCCTCCAACGTCGGTCGCTCCACAAGTTTCATCGTCTTACTCCGCAAAAAATCACCCGCTTTCATCTCCATCCTCACGCACGCCTTCTGTTCAAACCGCGCGTCTCCAATTGAGATTAAATCCGTCCGAGTCTTCAACCTCGCGAAGACGTCTTGCACCTTCAAATGGCTACATAGTGCTTCGAACGTGGCGCATTTCCACTCGAGCTGAGTACCCCCTGTACCCACTTGGTGATGGTACCAATCTCTCGCCGACACCACCTGCACCCGTTCAATCTCTGAATCCCCACTTTCATACTGGCGCTGGTTGTCCAGCAAGAACTGCCGCACTCGAGGCAAAAAATGCTCCGCGCTTGCCACCACCCAAGGCAACGAGGCGGCCGTGACGATGAACACGGGGCCGAAGCGAGCCGCCAAGTGCAAAAGCTGCAGCACCTGGTGCTCCAACAGTTCCAGTCGTTGCCGATCCGATGGAGTCATTGGGGATGGCGCTGGCTTCTGCTCGAACGTCTCGATGTCCATGGACGGAGCTCCGTCGATGAGGCCGTGGGCTACCAGTAATCCCCGATAATGTAGCCATGTTGTGGGGCAAAGCGTGTCGTCCCAGTCGAAGACGGAAATCAATGGTTTCTTGACCATGTGTGGCTGAGGTGAAGACGACGCAGTAGCCATGAGGGTGGGGGCAGTGGGGAAGGCTCGGGATAAGCCCAAGTGTGGGTTTCGGCCACGGGCATGTGTTGACACTCGCATGGCTAATTTTGACCAGCAAACGCTTTTAGCGTGAGAGGTTGCTCCAGTTAGAGCGACCTTCAAGCGACATTACCGACCGAAATAAGGCAACTTCAACGTTCAGGTCAGAGTTGCTGCAAAGGTGTTCTAGCTCCTATATATAGCTCCTTTACCTAGATGCAGTTTAATGTGATGTGTACATGTACTAGTGTTGGGCGTGCAAATAACTGGGACTTCATGTCGATATATTGGGCTGTAGGTAGCTCCTTGCACTTGAGATGACCCAAGACAGCGCTGGCATCGAGTCGCCTGCTGCGCTTGTACCCAGAAGACGACACTGGTCGCAAACCACGTTCGCCCCAGGATACAGGATGGACTTGCCAAAGGCGAGATTCCCCTGTCGTCACCAGGCGAATCTCGGAAGTAGATGGCTTCACTTTCGTAGCTAAGTCGTTGCGTTCACAACTCGATCCGCTTCAAACTCCACGCTGCCCGTTCTCAAACTTAGACGCGCCTCATCGACGGCAATGGCGTCGGCTGCACCGTTTCCTGCAGTCCTGACGTTGCTCCTGGCGATGACTGGCAACGCGGCACCAGCAAACAAACTACTGGGCGACCTCCGACTGCGCCGGAAGTCCGTTCTACATAGATTTCATCCCCAAAGTCAACTGCGAGCAAGTCAACGCCACGTACGACGACTCGCCCTACACCTTCAACGGCAGTCAGTACTACCGCACCGTCACTTGCGTGAGTGATGCACACGAGTGGACCAAGAGCTATGAGATGACCAGGTACGTGATGATCGAGCAATTCGACGCTACGTCCAGCGACTGCACGGAATACATCGAGGGTCGAGTGTTCCTGGCCAACGATAGCTGTGTGAAGATGGTAAGCTCGACGTCGTACCAGTCGGCGATCGCCAGTGTGCGTGGTGATGGCTCGCTGAGTTTGAAGTTGTTTGGTGACAATGCGTGCTCCAATGCACCAGCGACGACGTTTTCAATTGATCGTTCTGCCGTGGCGAACCATTCGTGCTATGGTGGTCAGTACAAGTTTTACTCGGGGAGCGCAACCAGTGGCAGCTACAACACGAGTACGAGTGGTGCAGGAACTCTGAGGGAGATTGTCAGTTCCGAGAGCGTCAAAGACGGCAAGAACGCGACTTTTGTTGCTAGTATCAGCACTGGCAGTGGCGATACAAGTACGGGGTCTGGCTTGGGCAAGAGTACTTCCATTGTGATCGTGGCGGTCACTCTGGTAGTCACCGTGGCGGTATGCTGCTTGTTCTTCTGGTGTAAGCGCCGGTCGTCAAAGAAACGGCCGGAGATGAACACCTCATCAGCTCCTTCCGACGTCGGCGGCTTCGTGAACGCAGTCTTGGCCATGGAAATCCCAATGGAAGCCGCACCAATACACGCTGCTAGTGTTGGATCCAGTCGAGATGAAGGCCCAGGTGAAGAAGAATCGGCGCTGTGGCGTGATGAGACCATCTTGGGCGCCCGAGTTCCGCGTGAAAAGGTTGTTGTCAAGCGTCTAATTTCCCGGGGAGGGTATGGCGAAGTGTACATCGGGGCGTACAACAGACGGCGCGTCGCTGTCAAAATGCTGCTCCCCGAGACGCGGAAGAGCGAGGCCCATCGAATCAGCTTCCTCGCAGAGATGAAGCTCATGGCGACGCTGGAACATCCGCAGATCGTGCGCCTCATTGGGATCGCCTGGGACTCGCCCAATGACCTCTGTGCACTGATCGAGTTCGTGCCTGGTGAAGATCTTCGAGCCCTCCTGAACACAAGTGCCGAGGCTCACCGACCGATCGGCTTCACGTACGAGAAGGTCAAGATCGCTTCGCACGTCGCCCACGCCCTCACGTACCTGCACTCGTTGAATCCGCCTGTGATTCATCGCGACCTCAAGTCCAAGAACATTTTACTCACCCGTGAGCTGGACGCCAAGCTCACGGACTTCGGTGTCTCCCGAGAGCGTGTCGACCGCACGATGACGGCAAGCGTTGGCACTTCGCTGTGGATGTCGCCCGAGGTCATGATGGGCGAACGCTACGACGACAAGGCCGACATTTTCTCCTTCGGCGTGGTGCTGTCGGAGCTGAACACGCACGCGATGCCGTACGCCCACGCCAAGTCCCGCGACGGTTCTGGCGACCGTCTACCCGACACTGCCATCTTGCAGCTCGTGGCAGGCGGGAAACTTCGAGCAGACTTCTCCCAAGGGGGGCCCGAGTCGTTACTGCAACTCGGATTCGCATGTGTTGCAGTGGACCCGAAAGCTCGTCCAACTGCGCCGGAGGTGCTCTACCGTCTGCAGAAGGCCATGCGAGAGATGGCAGCCTAGCAACATTTATTATTCGTCGTATCTGTAGTTTTTTTTGCGTAAGGATTGCAATCAAGTGAAGATGCACATGTACCCATTTGCTTATCAGCGCTCGAACACCAGAAAAATGCGAAGTCAGTGATGATGGCTGCGACTGATAAATCCTTTCCACTTCAATTCGACTGACTTGATCGGGGGAACACTTCACAAGTTCCCTCGCACGAGCTAAGCACAAGGGTAATGGCTACATGCAAGCTCTTGCTGGCCTTGACGCTGTTAGTACAGCGTGTGGGCAGCTTCACGTACCAGCAGACCGGCTACTGGGAGACCACCGACTGCTCGGGGGCTCCATTCTACATGGACATCTTCCCCGAGTCCAACTGCGGCCAACGCAACATTACGTACAACTGCTCGCCCTACACTTTCAACCGCATGAAATACTACCGCACCGTCATCTGCGTCGAAGACACCCGCGAGTGGGCCAAGAGCTACTTCAAGACGACGGACTACGTCATGATGGAGCAGTATGACACGTCGCCCGGCGACTGCGAGACATACCACCACGGCAGAGCCTTCCTGGGCAACGACAGCTGCGTCAAGATGATCAACTCGACGTCGTACCAGTCGTCCATCGCCAGTGTGTCCAGCGACGGCTCGCTCGGTCTGAAGCTGTTTGAGGACAACGCGTGCTCCTCCACAGCGGCCGACAAGCTCTCCATCAACAGCAGCACCGTGGCTCGTCACTCGTGCTACATCCACGAGTTCAAGTTCTTCTCGCAGAGTGAATACACGTCGGGAAGTGGCAGCTACAGCGACAGCGAGAGTGAAAGTGAGAGTGAAAGTGAGAGTGAGAGTCAAGGGTCTGCAGCGGAATCCAGTTCTCAAAGCACAAGTGGAAGCAGTGGGTCAAACGTTGCAGTGATAGGCGGAGGGACAGCAAGTTCGGGGCTCGGAACGGGGGTCGTCGTTGTGATCGTGATTGTCTCTGTGCTGCTCGTGCTAGGCATCGGCTGGTTGATTTTCTGGTGGGGGCGTCGGTCAGCGGTGAGGAAACAACAGTCACCATTCGTTAGTATGACTGAGGGGCCCCCATCGAGAACTGCAGACGATATGTCCACTGCTGGCTCGGGTGGCGATGGATCAGCGTTGTGGCGTGACGAGGCGATTCTAGGAGCTCGAGTCCCGCGTGAAAAGGTGAGGATACAGAAGCTCATTAGTCGTGGAGGGTATGGTGAGGTGTACCTGGGGGCGTACAATGGGCAGCAAGTTGCAGTCAAAATGCTGCCTCCCGAGACCAGGAAGAGCAAGACGCACCGAGTCGCCTTCTTAACAGAGATCAAGTTGATGGCCATGCTCGAGCACCCGCGGGTCGTCCACCTCGTCGGAGTGGCGTGGGACTCGCCCAACGATCTCTGTGCGTTGATGGAGTTTATGGATGGTGGGGATCTGAGGGCACTTCTTAGCAAGTACGACAAGCAGCATCGGCCGATCGGGTTCACGCACGAGAAGGTCACGATCGCGCTGCATGTCGCTCACGCCCTCACGTACCTGCACTCGATGGATCCTCCTGTCATCCATCGGGACCTCAAGTCCAAGAACATTTTACTGACTCAGGACTTGGACGCCAAGCTGACGGACTTTGGGGTGTCTCGAGAGCGAGCTGACCGCACCATGACTGCAGCAGTTGGCACCAGCTTGTGGATGGCGCCCGAGGTCATGATGGGGCAGCGCTACGACGACAAAGCCGACATCTTCTCGTTCGGTATCGTGCTATCGGAGCTCAACACGCACTCGATGCCCTACGCCCACGCCAAGTCCCGCGACGGCTCTGGCGGCCGCATGCCCGACACCGCCATCCTCCAGCTCGTAGCTGCTGGAAGCCTCCGCGCCGACTTCTCTCAAGGCGGCCTGGACTCACTCATGCAGCTAGGACTTCTGTGCGTCTCCGTCGATCCAAAACTTCGACCATCCGCCCCACAAATGCTCTACCACCTGCAAACAGCCATGAAGGAGGTGCCGAGCAGCTAACATGTAGCATGTAGCCATGTTCCTCGCCACACGTCGCAGATCGTACCTATTTGAGCACTCCATACAGAAAAGCCGTTCATTCGGCCAACTGCGCGAGTACGACCCATGAGTGCGATGCCACCGTTGACAAGGTACTACGCATCAAGTCCATCTAACCCTGCATCATTGTGTACTGTGTAGACCCTGCCACTCCACCGGCGGCTGAAGCTCAAGCCAAGAAGACCTACAAGCGCCCACAGTGCAAGCACGATGGCTGCACGAACCAAGTGAAGTCCAGGGGCTTGTGCAAAAGCCACGGGGGAGGCATCCGATGCAAAGCCGAGGGTTGCGACCGACCTGCGACCAAAGGCGGCCACTGCTACACGCACGGGGGCAAAGCGTGCACTGTCGAGGGCTGTGGCAAGAGCGCTCAGAGGAAGGGGCTGTGCTACGCACACGGTGGCAGACCGGCAGAGGCCAAGCGGTGCAGTGTGCCAGGCTGTCTGATGGTCGCTCGGACAAAGAATCGGTGCCGAGCTCATGGCGGAGGAGCTCCGCTGTGTGAAGTGGAGGGGTGCGGGAAGGTGGCGGAGCCTGGGGGGCGTTGTGGGGCTCATGGTGGAGGCAAGCGGTGCAAGACTGAGGGCTGCACGAAGAGGCGGGTGTCGAAGAGACTGTGCTATGATCATGGCGGCGGCAGGAGATGCAGGCTCGAGTGGTGCAAGATGCACGCGGACAAGAGCGGCTTTTGTCCTTCCCACAAGAAGGAGAAACAGCAAATGAAGGACGGGAATGCGGCGAGTTTTGTTGACTGGCCTATTGACAGTGAGTGCGGTGACGCCGCGCTAAGCTCCATTGCGTCGAGCGCTGGGAGCAATTCTGCAGTCAAGTCTTCAAGCGCTGCCACATCAAGAGTTGCGAAGAAGAGCGCAAAGAAACCCTCCGTGGCCCCGGGTACGCGAGATGGCGTCACGAGAACGACGGCGGAGAGTTTGTTAGAGTAGGCCAGCACTTCTTCTGAAGCATGTGGTAATACTCCGTTGAACCTCGTCACTGCTTAGATGGCATCTCTCTCATGATTTTTTGCAGCTGGTAAAGCACTTCGGTGGTCGATGGGCGCACTTTCGGGTCCAGCGCAACGCATGCGAGTCCAAGCCGCAGAAGTGATTCGGGGCTACCACGAGTGAAGTCCGCGTGAAGTTTTCCAGCAGCGACAAGTTGGAGGATGGCTGTGTCTGGCAATCTTTCGCTCGGCCCGTCCTGGAATCTGGCATGTGTGTAGGGCATCGCATGCGTATTCAACTCGGACAGCACCACGCCGAACGAGAAGATGTCGGCTTGGTCGTTGTAGCGCTGTCCCATCATCACCTCGGGCGCCATCCACAGCGAAGTTCCCACTTCTGCTGTCATTGTTCGATCAACGCGTTCTCGAGAGATGCCGAAGTCTGTGAGCTTGGCGTTTCGAGTCTGCGTCAGCAAAATATTCCTCGACTTCAGGTCGCGGTGAATAACGGGTGGGTCCAGCGAATGCAAATACGCGAGAGCATGAGCGACATGCAACGCGATCTTGATCTTCTCGGGGCTGAACCCGGTCGGGCGATTATCCTTTTCGTGTTTGTTGAGGAGAGCGCGCAGATCGCCACCGTCCATAAAATCAGTCAGAGCGCAGAGATCATTAGGCGAGTCCCAGGCCACTCCAACAAGTTGCACGATGTGAGGATGTTCCAAGACCGCCATCATTTTAATCTCTGCTAGAAGAGTGATTCTATGTGCCTTGCTCTTCCTCGTCTCCGGGAGAAGCCTTTTCACTGCAACGCGTTTCCCGTTGTACGACCCGACGTACACTTCACCGTAGCCTCCACGGGCGATCAAACGTTTGACGACCACTTTTTCGAACGGAACTCGAGCGCCGAGGATGATTTCGTCTCTCCAGAGTGCTGCGCCATCTCCACTAGCCTCGGAAGTGAATCCGCTGGCTGGTGAAGTTTCAGTAGCTGGTGCAGCACCGCCGCTCATATAGTCGCCGTCCACCGTTGCTTCGTGCTTTCGTGTTGCAGACCGACGCCCCCACCAATAAATTAGCCACGCTGTGCATGCCACCATCACCAACGCAGCAATCCCTATTCCTACGTAGGCCACAGCATCCGGTCCAGAGTTTGTGGAAGTCTCAATGCTCACCTCGCTGCTGCTGCTGCTGGTGCTGTTGCTGCTGGTTCCAACGTCGCTACTACCAAAACTCCCGGAACTAGGATTTACGAGGCCTTCTCCACTCGATGCGCTGCCACTCGCAGAGCCAGCATCGGTAGAAGTGTACTCACTCTGCGAGTAAAACTTGTATTCGTTGTCATAGCAGGAATGGTTCGCTACAAGAGAGCTCTCGATGGAGAAGTTTTTCCCTGGGGTGGAGGCACATTCATCATCCATGAAGAGCTGGAGCGACTCCGAGCCAAGGTCCCCCATACTAGCGATTGCCGACTGGTACGACGTCGAGTTGATCATCTTCACGCAATTATCGCTGGCAACAACCACGCGTCCTTCGACGTACTCGCCGCAGTCAGCTTCTGACGACTCGTACTGTTCCATCATGACATACGGCATACTTTGGAAGTAGCTCCAGGTCCACATGTGTGTGTCTTCGACGCAGATGACGGTGCGATAGTACTCGGTGCCGTTAAACGTGTAGGGCGAGCAATTGTACGTGATGTTGCGCTGTCCGCAGTTGAATTCGGGGAAGATGTCCATGTAAAATGGAGCCCCAGAGCAGTCGGTGGCCTCCCAGTAGCCGGTCTGTTGGTACGTGAAGCTGCACACGAGTTGCATCGTCAACAGCTTTAGCTGGGTGAAGACCATCGGAGACTTTCGGGACAACGCGATCTTCATCGTCGACGGCAGCAGGAGAACGAATATGCGGCGAGGTGGCGGAGCTCAAACAATCGCGCAAGTGACTGAAGTGTTCAGCGCGACTCAACCCAAAGTCTTCGTTGGTACCGGGTGGATTTTTCGGTTGTGGTCTGTCCTTATCGACGTTTATTGAGTGGCTCGTGGTGGAGATCAACAAACTGGGCGTCCTGTATGTAGAGCCTGAAGGCAAGTACAGTTGAGACCTCGTGTTCAACAGGCCTTGTTGAGTCTCGAAGATCGATGTTTGGCTGCAATTGAGGGACTTGAGACCAAGACAAATACGGGAGGTGCGACCTGGACGAGAGCTTTCATTGTTGGTCTTGCAGGCATCGCAGCAGTGTAGCCATCTCCTATCGTCACCCGTATCGCATAGTGAAACCAAGTCAACCGTTGTCATCAGCAAACATCACGAGCGCACTTTGATGCTCTCGTCTTGAGATCCGTGTTCAGGGCGATCCGGGCAAAGCGTGTGTGCTGCAACAGCAACAGCAGGCTCGCCTCCTTCAGTCTATGTACTGCACACCACGTTATGCCCTTTCACTTGGACAAAGTAAGCGATCATTTGACACGCATCCGCCATGCCGCCCAAGCCCAAGACGGACTCGCTCTTCCGCTGGATCGAGGAGCGCGAGCGCGAGAACTTGGAGGCCTCGAGCTCCTCGTGGGGCCGCGTGCTCGACTCAGGAACCGGCCGCCACTCGCTCACGTGGCTGCTACGAGGAGACGCCTCCTCCCTCATCAAGGAGGTGGTCGCTGTGACGGGGGAGAAGCCTCTGGCCAAGGAACTCTCGGCCGAATTCGCCCCCGGCGAGACGCCGCACCATACCCCCTTGAAGGTTCACGCTGGCAACTGGCAGAACTCCACGTTCCTGGCCACGGAGAAGCCGTTCGACGTCATTATCGCCGGTAAAGTGAAGATGGCTACATCGTTGATACACTGGGCGATCTAACGTTTTTGCTCGTATCTCTGGTATTTAGACTACCTGGTTGGAGCCATTGAGGGCTTTGCACCGTACTACCAAGACCAGGTCTGTGGCAGACTGGAGGGGATGCTCGCCCCTGGAGGACGAATCTACTTGGTGGGGCTGCAGCCGTTGAGCGAGTCTCAAGCTCCCGCGGGTTCCACTGACGCGGATGTTGAGGCGGGCAAGTTGATCCAAGAGGTGGCACGCACGCGTGATGCGTGTCTGCTGCTTGCTGGCCGTCGATGCTACCGGGAGTACCCGATTGACTGGTCGCAGCGTCAGCTGGAGAAGGCGGGACTGGACGTCACCAACAGCGTGCGTCTCGCCAATGTCTATGGACGATCGGCTGTCACTCGCCAACTGGAGGTCGGAAGACGCCATGTGCCGATGTTCAAGGACTCTGAACTGGCGGACAACATGCAACGAGCACTTGACCGTGTGGACGAATGTCTCGAAGAGGAGTTCGGATCTGGCGGACTGCCCAAGGACGAGCAGCGCAGGATACGCTTCGGATTCGACTACGTGCTCGCAGCCCGCAAGCCCACTCAACCTTAAGATGATCAATTCGAGTTGAAGTCAGCTAACGCGCGGGTATTCTCTGTTTATACGCTACGCGGGGGTAATCCGGATCAAAAGATACACAGGCGGAGGTACGTGGAGCTAATCCGCAGCCAAGGTGATTTAGCCACATCGCTTGGACCCCACCCTGTTGAACTCTTGATAACATACTTGTAATGAGGGAATTCCTGTCCCAACTAATCGAGAACGTTCTGATTGAAAGTTTCTGACTAGTCTGTCTCCACCCAAAAGTTCATCTTTGCCACTTGCTGCCATGCGTGCTGACAATTCCGTGCTCGAGGTTCCTGTTCTGGCTACGGCGTTGATCATTTGTCGGAAGTGTCTGCCCCTGAACGACGTGGAGAAGTCGCTGTCTCACGTTGTGAGTCTCCTCGACCAATATCTAAACCCGTTTTCCTCTCTCTGGACAGTGGCGAATGCATGCCGAGTTGGACTCCCAAGACGGGCTTTGGAGTATCTTACGTCTCGAGGAGCAGAGTGGGGCATTCTCAGTTACGACCCACACCTCGCTCTGAACGCTGTCCGGAATGGATATTTGCATGTCCTACAATGGCTTCATGAATGCCATCTCGAGATGACGCCGTGGAGTGGCAGCTCGTACAATCTCTTGGAAGAAGCTGCCTACTACGGCCGCCTTGAGGTTCTCAAGTGGTTGCACGGAAATCGTGATGAAGGCACTACGACCGAAGCACTGGACATGGCTGCTGCACATGGCTACGTGGATGTTGTGAAATGGCTTCATGAACACCGAAGCGAAGGGTGTACAGCAAAGGCCATGGATCTGGCTGCTGCGTATGGCCACCTTCCTGTAGTCACATTTCTTCATGAAAAACGTCACGAAGGGTGCACAAGTGAAGCCATGCGTCGAGCAGCGTTAAGCGGGCACTTGGAGGTCGTTCAATGGCTCCACACTAACCGAAGCGAAGGCGATCCCGGATCGGCTTTGCGTCGTGCTGCGAAAAATGGGCATGCCGCAGTTGTGCTTTGGCTGTGTGATATTAATATCGTTCGCAAGCAACGCGGAGGGGGCTCTAACAGCATCCGCGAAGCCATCCAAATCGCATCGGAAACGGGGCATCTCATCGTGGCCAAGCAACTGGAGTACAAATTCAAGCGACCAAGTCCTGAGAACTACTTCGAAATAGTTAACTAGTTAACTACTGGTAGTAGTTCGCAACGAGGAGTGTTGGCCATCGAATGAAGACGAAGCGCGTATCATATGTTCACGGTATTATAATGCTCTCAGGCTACGCGTACTCCTCTTCATAGGTTTCTGCCGTACAGTTGACGGCAAGCAGGCAGTTCTCGTCCCACCGCTTCGTGTAGTACGCAGAGATTCGACGTCCATTTTCGCGCCAGGTTTCCCATTCTGCGAGCTTCTCGGGCGGCAGCTCTGGCAGCAGATCCTGGTTCATCCAGTGGTCCGTCTCGGTGTCGTGCAGGAACATGGCGTCGGTCACGCCGTCGTAGCGTAGACGGAGGTTGCCACGCACCACGGACATCTTGTGGCCCGGGACGTTGCTGAAGACGGCACGCTCACCAAACGTAACCTTGCGCTTGAGCGAGCGTCCGACGCCGTTTTGGGCGAATCCTCCTTCAGGAAGCCCCGTGATGTCCGCCAGGGTGTTGAGAATGTCGTAATGCTCCGCGGCGTCCTCAAGCTTAAGCCCCGCATCGCTGCCCAGTCGCCCCTGTGCAAGAATGAGGCCCGGCACTCGCGTCAAGGACTCTTCTTCCGTGTAGATGATCTCCGCTTCCGGTGCTTGGCCGTGATCGCCATAGATAACGACGATGGTGTTGTCTAGAACGCCCTCGTCTTCCATGCGGTCCAGGAACTTGCCCAACTCCATGTCGGTGAAGTATCGCGCTTCGAGGTAGCGCTGGATCTCGTCCGCGTGCTCTTGTCCTTCGTAGAGAGCGGAGAAGTCTGGTTTCGTGGACTCGTTGTACCATGTTGGCACGGAGTCGAACGGCGCGTGGCTTGTGATGGTGTAGTGCGTGATAAACAGCGGCGTCTTGGGTTCCCCATTCCACACGTGCTCCGTCTGGTTGCGAGTCTTGTTCAGGAGTAAATCCCCGAGAATCTGGAAACTCACGTCGTCGTGGGCGCCCCAGGTGAAGCCTCGGTGTGCGTCGCCCTCCCATTCCTCGTGGGTAATGTTAAGGCGGTTTTCAGCCAGCTCCATGATCTTCGTGTTGTCCCAAACGGAATCGAAGCCGTGTGAAGGAAGGAAGGTGTCCCAGTTGTCGAGGTCAATCGAGGACCCGGTCGTGAAGAAGGTTTCGTATCCCTTAGACGAGAAGAGCTGGGGTAAGCCGGACAGATTCGTGTCCTCCCTGCCTCCAGTGATGCCCGTTTTGACGGCGCTGTCGTACGGAATCTGGGCGAACAAGGCGCTCTCCAAGGAGCGGCTCGTTGGGTTGCTGGTCCACAGGTTTCGGAGAGCTACGCCACGCTCCGCCCACCTATCGAAGTTGGGCGTAATGGTGAGATCCGTGTCCTTGAACAGGTTGGACGGGTCGTCCTCTCCGACAAAGTAACGCGAATCCCGGAAGCGGAACGACTCGACCCCAATGACGAGAACGTTCGGCGGGTTGTCGCTTTCGACGTCGACGTCGAAAGCGACATCTCCGCGGAACCCCGTGGTGAGGCGGTAGAGCGAGTCGTTCCCGTACAGCTTGTGTCTCTCGGTTGGGTGAATGTACATCTCCATCCAGGGCAGATCGCCGTCTACGTTCGTGAACGAGGATTCCGTCGGCGCAGGCTGCAACGCGTGTCCGAAAAGCTCGTTCAAAGTCGCGTTCAGCGCCGAGTACGCGACCAGAGGCGAACTCGCGCATCGAACGGCCACGACAGCCATCGGAACGACCACGAGACCGACGAGGACGACGGTGACCTGCAGTACGTGGTTGAAGACGAGTTTCCCGTACACGGAAGAAATCTTCTTCCTCTTGTTGATCGCAGTCGCTTCCTCGCCTTCTTCGAGCGCGAGCTCCTTGTACTTGGCGCGTTTGAAGACCTTTCCAGTTGCTGTCTGTGCCCCAGAGTCAAGAGGCAGTGCCAGAGCGTGTGTGGGGTTCCAGCCAGCGAGATCGGCCCAGCCAGCCCACGTCCTTACGAGCGCGAACGTCGTCGCCGCACTCACGAGGAGAGCCGCGACCGTGTAGCTTCGCTGGAACTCCTCGGTCGAAATGGGGGCGTGGCCGAGGTGGTGTCTCTCCCTGATCAAAGTGGCCACGAGGTCAAGCGTGAAGCGCATGTCGCGGTTAAGCACGAGCAGCATGTCGGCTGCGAACGGGGCCATCGCGAGGACGAAGAGAACCCACGACACGGTGAACGTCGCGACGTTCGCCGCGACGCGCACGACCAAAGCGTGAACCCGAGGACTCAACCGCTCGGTGGCCGCCCACTTGAACGTGTCAAAGAGCCACAGCACACACGTCAAGTAGGTCGTGCACACAAAGTCCTCCAAGAGTCCAAGCCCCAACGCCGCCGCCTTGAAGCTGGTCGTGTAGTCTCGAGGACTGCCGTACATCGTCGCTATGGACTTGAGGACGACGCATCGACTGGCGGAGAAGCACGAGAGCGTCAAGGCGTAGACGAAGAGCCATCCGAACCACGGGGGAGCGGAAGCGTCTGCGATCTGAAGCTCGTTCCTAGTCCGTCGTCTCCTGTGTCGAGTCCCGGGCGTCTCTGGTGCATCGCTAAGATCCCGCTCCAGCTCGTCGTCGTCGATGTCGAGACGGTCTGGAAATCGACGTTGCGGGGTGCCAGCGTGAAGCAAGCGCTGGGATTCCATCTCGAACCAGCTGAGACTTGCTTGATGGGGAGTTGGACCCTGAGGACGGCGCTGGAAATGAAGGAATGCCTGCCATCCCGTGACGAGGATTGCGAGCATCCGATCGCCATGGACTTGCAATCGCAAACGATTTTTTTGCTGTTTGAACTGAACTGGGTGCTCTCCCCATCGCTGAGTTGATCATCCGCAATCGGACGAACCGTAAGCCGCACACTCGACCTGCACCTTGACTCAAGGCTTGAGAGGCTCAAGTTGAGCCTCAGCCGCCTTCAGCTGGTATCGTACGGCCTCTGCCGAGGGTTAGAGGTGCACTGTAGACGGATAGACCCGATCCGAGGAAGGGGAATATAGTATGAGGAAAGGTTTGCCAAAAGCGGTCAGTGGAGCAGCGGAACTGGCACAGTTTTTAGGTGATAGCGGTTCCCCCAGTCTAAACCCGGTGTTGAATGGTGTGGGTCGAGCCGTGGTGGATACGCCTAAAGCAGACTGAAGGGGCGGTGACCACTGTTGCGACTGAGGGAGAGCTACCAATGACCCGAGTGTCAGCGAAGGAGGCACCACCACTGTATGTAGAGCACGAGCGTCGCTCGCACGCTGCCCGAAGCACCAAGGTCGGCTACCATTGCCCCAAGTTTCGCCTGAAGAGGTACATGTCCTGCCGAGCCCCTGTCCGAGACTCCGCCAGAGTCTATCGCTCTGCTGCAATGAAGGCCACGTCGTACCGGAACGTTGGATCACTAGCGAAGGGAATGCGGGATATGAGGCCGAAGATCTTACGAGTTGGAACAGCCGAGTCGCGTAGGTAGGCGGGTGGTCTTTTCAACGTGGTGGACCTACCGGTAGGCGATCTCGCGTTGGGAACAGAGGACAAGGCCGCCATTCTGGGCTCCGTGTCCGCCGGTTGGGACCTACGCCCACCACGATGCGCACACACTTAGTGACTTCGTTGCCTGCGAAACATACATGATGTACACGTATGGATACTGTCGATGCCAGCAAAAGTGGTCTACACGTACACAACTGCGCACATTAACCGTTACTGACGAAATGTTTTGAACACATACATGTGTTGACATTTTCAATCCGCAGTAACCCATGCCGTCACCAGATGTGATCAACCGCGGCGCTCGGGTGCTGGCCTGTGTGTTGCGTCAGCATTCCTGTGGACATTCGCAATCCCGGGCGAAGCTTCTCGACGATATCCTACATGTACACTGCCGAGGAGTGTTTGCTCCGAATTCAACAGCGCAGCGCTCGCTGTCGAGTGTTTGTCCATGGGTGTGCAAAGACTTTCTTGAGATTTTGACTGCGCGAAATCCAATGCGCTGCAGAGTGATCAATGGTTTTTGTCGGAGAAACTTGAGGACATTATTGAGGACAATGATCACTGATCATTGTCCTCTAGTTGCTCAAGTTTCTCCGGCAAAAACCTACTGATGGAGTTGCCTCTGCACTTATCTATGTTATGCGTGTGGCCCAATCAGAACGTATGGTTGGCCCCGCTGAGCTGGCGTCTGCCACACCACGAAACGCTGCTGCGGACAAGTAACATGGCTGGCGAGGAACGTACGTGGTCGTCGCTCTCTCCCTGCGCTGGATCTGCAAGTGGCCGCCACGCGTTGCCGCGCATTGCAACTCGCTGCGCCACTGCCGAGCCGACTCGTGCTGTGCAATCAGCTCCAACTCACATTGTGGCTCTTTTTGACTGACACTCTTGACACTCTCGACTGGACCATGGCCACTGCAGTTGCGAACAAGGAGGTGGCGACCGCGCCCGCCATCGTCGAGAAGGGGGAGGAGGAGGAGCACCCGCTGCAGACGGGATGGTCGCTCTGGTGCGTGCTGGCGGCAGCTTTTCAGACGCTGCCGCGCACGAACTGACGCGCGTGTGTGTTGTGTTGATACACGACGACGCAGGTACGACAAGAAGATGCCCAAGAAGATCGACGTGGGGTGAGTCACAGCTGCTGCAACTGGCAGAGCGGAGAGTGCTGAGAGCTGCAGGCTCACGGTGTCCGTTGTGTGTGTGTATCTGCTGCAGAACGTACCAGTCGAACTTGCAGAAGATTGCCACATTCAGCACGGTGGAGGACTTCTGGCGGTGAGTTGTTTTTTTTTTGATGGTGTGCTGTGCCTTGTCGGCACTTGACAAGGTCAAGAGGTTCTGACGACTCCGTGTGGGTCAATGACGACAGCCACTACATCCACGTGAAGCGTCCGTCGCAGCTGAGCCGCGACGTGAACCTGTACCTGTTCCGTGACCAGCAGAACTGCGCGCCGATGTGGGAGGCGTTCCCGCAGGGTGGCTGCTGGATCCTCAAGATCAAGAAGAAAGCCAACGTGCTCGGAAAGATGTGGCAGGACCTGGTCTTCGCCGCCCTCGGCGAGGCCTTCGAGGAGCTCGACGTCGTGGGCATTGCCATGGCCATCCGCTCCAAGGAGGACATGCTGTCCGTCTGGAACGCCGACAACTCGGACGACAGCACCCGCTTCGCCATCGGGTGCGTGCCGACTGAACAGGAACGTGTATCGACAATGGACTAACCAACTTGATTTGTTCGTGCTGCTGTGCCCGATCAGTGAGAAGCTGAAGGAGATTCTCATGCTGGACTCCAACACGCTGGTGGAGTACAAGTTTCACGCGAACTCCATCCGGGACATGTCGACCTTCCGCAACGCCAAGCCGTACGTCTTCGCCGCGGCCACGACCAACTAAACTCGAGATAGGATGCTAGGGTTTGTTGAGAGATCACGCCTACACACGAGCAGTTGCTTGACTGCAAGCAAGTAGTGCGCGTCAGGGTAGGCCACGGCCCCCACGCAATAGAAAGCGGAGAAGTCACGCGCTAAGGTTCGTGTGTGGCATCCATTCTGCACACCTTTTCGCGTTTTCTTGCTTTATACGATAGTACCGTGCGCGCCAAATCATTAGGACCCCCCATTTTGGGGCATACATTTTTCAATATCTCGGCTTGTAGGGCGAGTTGAGAGTTGCTGTTTAGATATGTTGCTCTTAGTATGCAGGGCAAGCCGCTACTTGTGC
>LGTU01000789.1:0-27579 GCA_001314425.1 Phytophthora pluvialis | reverse complement strand
GGGTTACCATCACAAGCACTGATGCGTTGGTTGCTGGGATCGAAGAGGTCGGGCTTCGATAGCCTACGACAATGAACCTGGGAATGCATTGCCGCTAAGATGAAAGCATTGATGTCTGTTGGTGGTCGGTCCGCGCTGTGCGCCGAAGCGCAATGGGGCCGAGCTGACCCTCTGCCATCGCCTGGGATATTGCAGAGACCGCACCTCGACGTGATCGGTTCCGAGTCAACATGTGCGGCGAGGACCTGGCTCGGCGTTGACGTCGATTTTCGCGGACTCACTTCTCATTGCGGTGCGTAGAGCTCCAACGTGGCGGCAAGAACGGGTCGCGGACAGGTCGTGTTCGTGAGTATTTCGCGGTGGGTAACATGTAGTACTTGATTCACTTTTACTGGCTACAGAGCTATACAAAATTGGTGCTGTAGTTGTCTTTCGGGGGCTTCACCACGGAATCTCCTAGCGACGCAGAAGACTGGGCTCCTTTCTTCGCCATGATCTCCTTCTGGAGGAGATCGTCGCTCTTGCGAGCGGCCAGGATGGACAGGTAGACGGACACGAATGTGGTGAGGACGGTGACGGCCAGGAAGACACCGGACACGTACATTGGCGGGCCGTACGAGTTGGAGGAGAAGAAGCCGTCGCTGCTGCTGTCGCTGCTTGCCGAGGCTGCAACGGTGCAGCGCGGGCCGGTCCAAGTGGTGGCCGAGCACTCGCAGCGGCCGCTCACACAAGTGCCGGTGGTGATGGACGACGACGAGTTCGTCTCGATGGTGCAGTCTTCGCTGGAGTCGCAGAACGCCTTCCCGGAGACCTCTGTCCACGGGTTGTCGTCGTCAACGTACGAGTCGATGTTGTCCTCGATCCACTGCTTCGTGGGGTGCGTCGACGGATCGCAGCCCACGGCCATGCTGGAGCCATCCGACTTGTCCTGGTAAATGCGGATGTAGTCGATCTTCAGGTACATCGGGAACGCGTCGCAAATGGCGTTCGTGGTGGCATCGCTGCCGTCGCCGTAGCAGTCGCCGTTGCCAGCGTTGGGCGGTGACGAGCCCCAAGAGCTGGACAGAGCCACATTGAAGATAACGTACATGGGCTCTTCCAGCATGATCTTCTTGGGGTTCATGTGGGCTGTATCCTGAGGAGGGTTGGTCAACACGTCGGCGGTGATCTCAAAGATAGGCTCGCTTCCAAGCATCCAGCGGATGTAGCCCTCATCGCCCATGACCCACTCGAGCTGGTACGTGAGCCAGTCCGTGTAAGCTGCGACCTGGATCTCCCAGTTGGACGAGATGGCATCCATCTGGTACGCGAACTCCGAGGACGCGTCCGAGGATCCACTGGAGGCGGCACAACTTGTGTCGTTGTTGCCTGCACTGCACAGGAACGCACCGCTGTACGAGTTCATCTTGGGGAAGCAAGTGCCGTTGGTATTGATGCCCCAGTGCTCCGTGCCGTTGTCGAGGAAGCCCAAGTCGGCGTTCACATCATACGGGGCAGGACACAAGTCCATCGTGCACGCGTTGTCTGTGATTCCTCCATCCAGTGACGCTGCGATCGTCTTATACGACTGAACGAGCGTCGAGTCCTTGTCGCAGAAGTTGTTAGCGCCGTAGCGAAGTCCCTGGTACCATGACTTGTGCCCACGAAGGCTCTCGTAGTACGCCGTCGGGACGTCGATGTTGTTTGCACCCTCGGTGATGCAATCGTAGGTGTAGAAGCAGTAGGACGACGCCGTGTCCGCAATGAGGCGGAAGTCTTCTGGCATCCCCGGTCCGACCTGGATCGACGACGAGATGGCCGTGCCACCACCTTCGAGGATATCAATCTCCGGGGCGCCGCGGCCTTGGTTGGCGTTCATTCCCGAGCCAGGATCGTCGTCACAGGCGCTGATACGCTGGTTCTGCGAGTCGAAGATGGTCTCGTTGCACTCATTGTAGGAGAACGGCCACATGCGGGCCGTCGACGCACTGAAGATGGCCCGGCCGAGGTTGCCCATGAGCCAGATGCCGGGCCAGGTCGGGTAGTAGTCGATGTTGGACGCTCGCACGCTGCCCGACCCGGTCTCCACGTCCGGGTTGCCCGACGCGTTCGTGACGGCGCCAGGCAGCTGCGCGCGCACCTCGATCATGCCGCCCTGGAAGCAGAACTTGTTCCAGGACTGCACCATGCCGGCCTTGTAGTAGAACGCCACGTCTTCGTACCCCGCGGGGGACAGGTAGTCGTTCCAGAGCGTGAGCGTGGTCTCGCCCGTGTCGGCCTCGATGTAGAAGTAGCAGCTGTCGTCGCCGTCGCACTCGGTGCCGGTCATGTTGTGCAAGTAGATTTCGAGCGCCGAGTTGACGCCGTCGGCCTTGTCCATGGACGTCCAGAGGTGGTCGTCACCGGGCTCGAAGCTACGGCCGGCCGTGTTGAACTCGTCGCTCATGACCAGGTCCCACGTCGCGCCGCGGGACGTCGTGTAGGTCTGTCGGGTGCTGGGCGTGGCCGGGTCCACCCACGGCAGGATGCCCGACTTGGTCGCGTACTCGGCCGTGGCACCGACGCTCACAACGACCATTGCGGCCATCGCGGCCGCCTGCACTCGCGTCCGCCACGCCATGGATGGTCTGCAACTCACTGTCACAGCTACGAGGCCGAAGAGGAAGTGGCGCTGTCCGAAGGCAACAAGTGAGTGAACTGGCGCTTGCTCGGCCGCCACGCGTGTGTGCTGTCCGTCCTCAGTCCGCATTGCGCGGATCTGCTCGGAGCGCGTAGCGACGCCGGCGATCCGCCCATATCCGCGTGCCGTTCAATGCACATCGCCATCTGCCGCACTTAACTGCATCTGCCGCACTTAACGGCGAATGTGGTCGACTGGTGATGTGCAGACGAGGTGGGTGGGCCCGGCTCTTGTCCGTTTTGATAGCCAAAGATCGGACATAGGCGGAGACCAAAGGATGACCTCGGCTCAGGGCAATGTCGCTCTGCGCGAAGTCCACCGAGCGGGGCTTCTGCGTCGACAGGAACAAGTCCGAAAGCTCGGACAGCGAGCGACTCGTTCTCATCGCGTGTTGGCTCCTCGAGATAGCACAGAGCGCGGTTTGACGCACGGACAGCAATGCGCGCCCTGCCTTGGAGCTTGCTGCTTGATAGAATTCGACAGCGCTTTGTATGGCCAAGGAGCGCCAGCCGATTGATCGAAGGCCACACGTGCGGCGTCTCTCAATCGACAGCCATGCGTCGCTCCAGCACCCAGCTGCCAAACATTCGGGCGGATTGTCACGGACAGCTATGGCTGCTCGCGTCTCAGCACTTGATGGACGCCGCCGCTAACTAAAAGCCGCAGAGGCTCACTCACTTTCGCTTCCGCCGCTCCGACCGTTAGTACTCGATTCTTTTCGGCTCCGAGACTCGAAGTAGCACACCATGCTCGGTCCGAACCACAGCGCGTGGACACTCGCAGCAGCGCTGCTTGCCGCCACCTCAACGGCTAAGACGACGTCGTACGCGACCAAGTCGGGCGTTCTGCCGTGGGTGGACGTCGACACGCCCTCGAGCGCGCAGACGTACACTTCGTCGCGCGGAGACACGTGGACGCTGACAATGAGCGACGAGTTCAACACGGAAGGCCGTAGCTTTGACGCTGGCGACGACCATCTCTGGACTGCCATCGAGCTCGCTGATGGCGTCAACTCCGCCCTGGAGGTCTACTCCGTCAACATGACGGGCACCGAGTGCGATAGCGATGCCAACTGCTACTTCTACATCAACACGACGGACGAGACGATCGAGGAGACCGTTTGGAACAACTACATCTCGCCACCAGGTTATGAGACCGTGCACTTCTACTACCGATCGGGGATGGTGCAGTCGTGGAACAAGTTCTGCTTCCAGGGCGGCATGATCGAGGTGCGCGCTCGACTTCCCGGTGCCGTCTCGAACGCATCAGGCAACCCAGACGTGGAGACGGGCTCGACGACCGTCCGCGCTGCCAATATCGACTACTACCCGACCTGGCCCGGTATCTGGCTCATGGGCAACCTCGGTCGTGCCTTGTTCACGGGTTCGACAGCTCGGATGTGGCCATTCACGTACAATGAGTGCAACGACACCATCTCGGACTCGCAGAACCAACGCATCAGCGCCTGTGACGATAACCCTGGCTCGGGAATGAACGCCAACCAAGGCCGTGGCGCCCCCGAGATTGATATCCTCGAAGGTGGTGGTACTGCCATCTCGTCGTCGATCCAGGTTGGACCGGGAATGCCAGAAGACTTCCGCCTTATTGTGGACACGGAGTCTTCCTACTGTTTCTACACCTACGATTGCACCACCGAGGGTGCAAACAACATCGACGTCCCGACGTCGTACTACGAGAACCTTCGTGGGCACAAGTCATGGTACCAGGGACTTCGCTACGCTGCGAACAACTTGTGCGATGTGGAGAGCGCTGATGTCCAAAGTTACGCGACTATCAAGGCATCCTTGGACAAGGGTATCACGAAAAATGCGTGCACGATGGCCCTGTGCCCGGCTTCTTACGATGTGAATGGTGACCTGGGACTCAAGGACAACGACACAGTGCACTGGGGAGTTAACGCGAATGGCACGTGCTTTCCAGTGCAAAACTCCTACACAGGAGCGTACTTGTGTAACGCCGGCAACAATGCCTCGGAGTGCACATCTTCCAGCGGTTCCACGAGTGCAGGCTCGGAGTTCGCGTATCAAATGGACGCTATCTCTTCGAACTGGGAAGTGCACGTGGCGGCGTACTTGGACTGGGTCACATACACCGTCGAGTGGGTCATGGGCGACTCTGGATACGTTCGCTGGGAGGTGGAAGGACAGGTGATCTTTGAGATCCCGGCGGAGGCACTCACCAATCCGCCACAGGACACGGCCCAGATGAACCCCAAGAAGATGATGATCGAGGAGCCCATGTACGTCATCTTCAATGTCGCCCTCTCGAGTTCATGGGGATCGTCGCCGCCCAATGCCGGATCAGGTGATTGCTATGGCGACGGCTCCGATGCCACGTCGAACGCCATTTGCGACTCGTTCCCGATGTACATGAAGATCGACTACATCCGCCTGTACCAGGACACGTCGAGTAACACGGACATGGCCATCGGCTGCGATCCTTCGTCCCACCCGACGCAGCAGTGGATCGAGGACAACATCGATGACTACACGGACACGGACAACCCGTCCACTGCCGTGTCGGGCATGGCTTTCTGCAACTCGGACGATGACTGCAGCATTGACAGCACGACGTCGGTCTCGACTGGCTCGTGCAGCTCCGACGGCCGTTGCGAATGCGCGTCCGACTCGTGGACAGGGCCTCGGTGCACGGAGCCAGCAAGCTCGAGCAGCACCGACGACGAGCTGTACGGCCCTCCCATGTATGTTTCGCTGCTGGTCGCGCTCGCAATGGCTGTGGTCACCGTCCTCGTCCTCGTTCGCCAGTGGCGCGGGCACAAGCGTACTATATCCAAGATTCAGGAGCAGAAGCAAGCAGCGGAGCAGTTGAGGGACCTGAAACAGACAGCGTCCATGAAGTCCATTGGAGACGTCGACGCTAGCAACAAGGAGACGTCCGTGGTGTCCCTCGGCGAGGTGAGCGCTACCAAGAGCAACAGGAGAGAGGACTACAGCACCAACTTCGTTTGAGCTTCGCCGATCAGTTATATGGATAACGTTAGTATAACGGTTGCCAAAGCAAGCAACATGGCCCGGCAAACCTTAACTCTTCGGTTCGCTGCGCAAGGGTACAGTACATGTACTGAAAGAAGATATACACTGAAAGAGTATATCTTCTTGAAAGAGTTTGATGCTGCCCAAAATTCAAAACGCCCAAAACGCAGCTGAAATGGTCGTTTTGGAGCCAAAATGGCTAGAGTGTAGGCTCTTTTCTGGCCGTGGTGTTCGAGAATTCAGGCCGAAATCCGGGATAAAAAATGATTTTAATCTAGGCGCTATCGCCGTCCGAACGGCAGCCATGGACGCCGCGTGGCGCCGCAGCGCGCCATTGCTCCGCGCCAACGCTTGGGGCTCGCTCCCCACACTCCTTCTTCCTTCATATGGTCATTTCGCTACATGTCCGCTGTGTCCGCTGGGCCGGGCCGTCTGGTTCGAAGTCGCGTGTGACGTGTGACACGGTGTCTCCACCAGATTTTGCAATCCAGTCCCTTCTGTGCATCCGCTGGCTTGAGATGGTGTGATGCCGCTCCTCGGTCTCCAGCCAGTTCAGGTTTAGCGAGGCGACAGCGACAGCGACAGCGGAGCCCCCCCCCCACGGCAGATAGTTTAGGTAATTATCTATCCACCTCCAGCCATGGCAAAAAGCTGGACGCGCGCCGTCACCGTCGCGTCCGTCGCGGCGTCCGTGGCCCGCGGCGCGTCGACGACCACCAAGTCGTACGCGACGAGGTCGGGCGTGCTGCCCTGGGTGGACGTGGACACGCCCAGCAAGGCGCAGACGCACGCGTCCTCGCGCGGGGACTCGTGGACGCTCGTCATGAGCGACGAGTTCAACAAGGAAGGCCGCAGCTTCGAGGCCGGCGAGGACCATCTCTGGACGGCCATCGACAAGCCCGACGGAGTGAACGCCGCCCTTGAGATCTACTACCCCAACATGACCGGCACCGCCTGTGACGACGACGACAACTGCTACTTCTACATCGAGTCGGACATCCACGAGACCAACCTCACGGTCTGGAACGAGTACATCTCGCCCCCGGGCTACGAGGATGTGACCTTCTACTACCGGTCGGGCATGGTGCAGGGCTGGAACAAGTTCTGCTTCCAGGGAGGCCTCGTCACGGTCCGGGCCCAGTTACCCGGTGCCGTCACCAACGCGACGGGCAACCCGGACATCGAGACCGGGTCCACCAGCGTCCGGGCGGCCAACATCGACTACTACCCGACGTGGCCCGGCATCTGGCTCATGGGCAACCTCGGCCGCGCCATCTTCACGGGCTCGACGGCCCGCATGTGGCCCTTCTCCTACAACGAGTGCAACAATACCGTCTTCGACTCGCAGAACCAGCGCATCAGCGCCTGCGACGGCGAACCGGGACACGGGCTGAACCCCAACCAAGGACGCGGCGCTCCAGAAATCGATATCCTCGAAGGCGGCGGTACCGCCATCTCCTCCTCGATTCAGGTCGGACCGGGCATGCCCGACGACTTTCGGATGCTTGTCGACAACTCGTCGGCCTACTGCTTCTACAGCTACGACTGCACCACCGAGGGCGCAAACAACCAGGATGTCCCGACCAAGTACTACTGGAACCTCCGCGGACACAAGTCCTGGTACCAGGGACTTCGGTACGGCGCCAACAACTTGTGCGACGTGGCGAGTGACGAGGTGCAGAGCTTCGCAACCATCAACGCGTCCGTGACTAAGGGCATTACGGTGAATGCGTGCACGACGGCCTTGTGCCCGGCGTCGTTCGACGTCAATGCTGAGCTGGACTACAAGGACAACGGAACCGTGCACTGGGGGGTCAACACGAACGGAACCTGCTTCCCCAAGCAAAACGCCTACATGGGTGCGCACCTGTGTAACGCTGGTAACAACGGGTCGGAGTGTACGCAGTCTGGCGGTTCGACGAGCTCCGGATCGGAGTTCACGTACCAGATGGACGCTATCTCTTCGAACTGGGAAGTGCACATGGCTGCCTACTTGGACTGGGTGACGTACTCGTTGGAGTGGGTCATGGGCGACTCGGGCTACATTCGCTGGGAGGTGGAAGGACAGGTGATTTTCGAGATTCCGTCCGAGGCCATTGTGAATCCGCCGCAGGACACGGCACAGATGAACCCGAAGAAAGTCATGATCGAGGAGCCAATGTACTTCATCTTCAATGTCGCCCTCTCCAGTTCGTGGGGTTCGAAGCCGCCTAACGCTGGCTCGAGTGGTTGCTACGGTGATGGCACCGACAACACGACGAACGCTATCTGCGACTCGTTCCCGATGCACATGAAGGTCGACTACATTCGCGTGTACCAGGACGTATCCAAGGACTCTTCGATGGCCTACGGATGCGATCCGTCGACCCACCCGACCCAGCAGTGGATCAAGGATAACATCGACGACTTCCAGGACGCTGACAACCTTGTCGTGGAAGTGTCGGGCATGGCGTTCTGCAACTCGGACGACGACTGCACTATCTCGACTAGCGGCTCCTCGGCTGTGACTACGGGCACGTGCAACTCCGACGGCCGTTGCGCGTGCTCTTCGGACTCGTGGACGGGTCCGCGATGCACGGAGACCGCCAGCAACTCCGACGGCAACAACCTCTACGGTCCTCCGATGCTCGTTGCTCTTTTGATCGCAGTTGTGGCCTGCGTCGTCACTGTCATCACCGTTCTCTACAAGGTGACTCAGGCCAGGCGCAACGGCGCTCGTATGCGCGACCAGGCCCTCAAGATGGAGCACGCCAAGCAGATTCAGACAACCGGCGCTGACTCGGTCGACGAGGGCTCCAAGGTGGCGAAAGAGCTCCACAGCAACAACTTTGTATAGATAGGATGCCGCAACCTGGCAAACACGCCAATCGAACAGTTTTCCCCTCACACAACGATCAATATCTCGTGCGTCTTCCTGGTGCGCCGCATGAAGGGCAACATGGATTTGCCTGCTGACCTCGGAGTCCAAGTTGGACCACCACGCCGTGTTCACAACGTGTTCTCGCGCACGACACGCAAGAAGATGCGCGATTGGCGTGGAGCGGTAGGATGTGAGCCGGAGCACGAAGAAGAGGATTGTAGATTAGAGCAGGATCTCGAAGATGCACGCTTGGCAATGCACCTCGAGTTAGGTGGTCGACATGCCATGCTCGTGGCGGTAGGAACCGCTACGTTCGATTAGCAATGGCAATGGACAAGCAGCACAAGATGTGAGCAGCGCGGGCTATCATGCATGTAGACACCACGTCGGATTTGCCCGAGAGCGATCTTCGACAATGCATTTTTTTCGCGTGACACGATGAACTTCAACGCCTTCCTGCTTGGTGTCAGTGCACCTATCCGGGGCCTCGTCGGCATCAAGAGCTTTGTCCCGTGGTGGGTGAAGCGGCCGCGTTTCTCGGTGGTGGTGGTGGGNCCGGGGGGCTCGTAAACTGCGCGTTCATGCCGGCAGGTACCGTCGTGGGAATTCAAGGTGCCGCGAGCTCGCGCTCAAGCCTCGAGGGTGACCGCGAAAACTCGAGGCAATTCTGTCAGTTTGAAGTTTGAAGGCGTTCCCGACCATTTATGCCCGGGTCAACACCGGATGTGTCTCGGTGACGCCGGGTCTGTGCTCCATTTCGCAGCCAACTCCCTCGGCTCGACGCGGGCGTGACTTCTTCTGCGTTGGAGATGACGAGCTGATTAATACGGTAACGGCTTCACCATCGCCGCAAAATAAAACAGTCGATGACAAAGTTCGCTGCAATTGATCTGCAGTGCAACGCAAGCAGGAAGCGCGTGCTTTGCTCGACCCGCCGGAAGGCTCCGCCGCAAACAGATTCAGCGAGTGTCCGCCACCAATCTCTCGAAAAGGCCCTGCAAATTGCAGAGTTTCGAGACCAGATGAAGCAACCGAATGTCTTCCACACAGCAAGGCTCCAGCTCTATTGACACCAGCGTCCGAAACGAGCCCCGAGAGAGTCTCAGATATCCCCGCCCCCCAGCTGCCATCTCTGGTTCGTGTTGGAAGCAGTGGACGGGCGCGTGAAGAGTGACGGCGCTGACAATACAGTTGCTTGCTTAGCTGCTTCGCCGCGAGCCTCACGCGGCGACGCAAAAACCAAAAAGGGGCAAGCCTCCCGCTTTGAGTGCAAGCTCCACAACAACACCAATCAATTATAGCGATGGTATCGCCGCAAGGAGGCCAACGTCGCTGCGTTGCAAGGCGGAAGCGGCCGCACTGGCAGGTGAGACTGCGATGACATCAGCTTAGACGGGTAGCGGCGTACATGTACCGCGAGTGAGTGCAAGCGTCCAACGTCGCTGGCGACATGCAGGTGTCTCGGCCTGCAGACCTGGCTGCATTGCCTCCCCATCCTGAGTTCGGTGCCGTGAGGAGATCCACCCTCCGCTCTCTGCGCTTTGGTCGCCGCTGCCCTGTCCGCTGGCCTACAATTCAAATTGCCTGCCATCCACGCAGTTAAACCGAGCTCTGCGCGATGCAAGCCACGCTCAACCAGCAGCAGCAGCCCGACGAGCGTGGCTACTTCTTGCCGAGCCGGCCGGCGCGGCCGACTGAGTCGCGGCGCGCTCCGCCGTCGCAGGACCGGCCGTTCGCATGTCCGATCCCGACCTGCGGCGGACGCTTCCACCGCAAGTTCACGCTGCACGAGCACATGAAGACACACACGGGGGAGCAGCCCCACCAGTGCCCCGTAGCGGGCTGTGGCAAGCGGTTTAGCACCTCGGGCAATCTGGCGCGGCACCGGAAGCTGCACTCGATTCACAAGCTCAACTGCCCGACGCCGCACTGCTCCCGGGAATTCACGAACCGCGAAAAGCTCATGAGACACATCAAGGTCCACCTCGCGGGCACGCCGCACACGTGCACCATCGAAGGCTGCGGCAAGACCTTCAGCACGGCTGGCAACCTGACACGGCACCGGCGAACGCGCCACAATGCCCCGCCGACCAACCGGGCGGCCGGGTTGGATGCGCCGCGGCAGCCGCCCATGTTGAAGAGCTTGCC
Source organism: Phytophthora pluvialis (assembly GCA_001314425.1). Classification (NCBI taxonomy): domain Eukaryota; phylum Oomycota; class Peronosporomycetes; order Peronosporales; family Peronosporaceae; genus Phytophthora; species Phytophthora pluvialis. The sequence goes on along the minus strand of LGTU01000789.1, from coordinate 16,898 downwards.
CTTCCCCGAACAGCAGCAGCGCCAGTTCCCCATGCAAGCGCTGCCCAGCCGGATGCTGCAGTACCCGGTCGTGCCCGGTGCCATGCTCGTGAAGACCCCGTGGTCGGCTGCGCCTCCTCAAGAAGCCGCGTCCGCGCCGGCCGCGAGACCCGACTACAATCGCATCTCGGACCAAGACGTGCGGGATCTGCTGGATTGCCTGTTTGTCGAAAACCCTGCCGTGGCGCCCGTGAACAACGTGGGCGGCATCATCCGTAGCGAGCCGTTCCTTCGCGGAGCCTATCACCCGTGACGGCTTACACGCGCGACGACGCCCAGTGCGACAGGCGTGATTGTCGAGAGTTGTGTTGATGAAGTTATTAAGGCCGAGTGGTTCAATGGCCTTCGAAATGTATCACTTTGACCGCTTTGACCTGTCCGTCAGTTAGTCAGTCGCCGCCCTCGATCGATCATCGATCGATCATCGAACCGCACTGCACTGCACTTCTTTACGAGACACAGCAGGCACCTTGACGGCACCGCCAGGCGTCATCGCGCGAGGCCTTAGGTACACGCATCGCCTCGGCTCATGCTGACTTGCGCTCCGTCGCGGAAGACGCGTCCTTATACCGTAGGTCGGTACAGTACACTTCGTTTGTCGGGGGGTCACGTCACGAGGACCATATTCCGTGCCGCGGTGGGACACGTGGACTCCGGTGCTGTGGTGGCAGGTTTGCCAACTGAAGATCGGATCTCTCGCCCCGGCAGCAAAGCGTGCTGCTCCGGTCCGTTGCAGAGCTTCCTGGCACCGCAACGACCGCGAATGAATATGATTTGAGGGTCGTCGAGAACGCTGTGATCATGAGCCCAGAGGAATTGCTCGCCGGCGCGATGGTGAACAATCGATCAACGGTATCAGGTCAAGTGCAGCGCCCCCAGCGCCAACTCCATCGCTCGTCGAAGTGGTCGCGGTGGACTCAAAGACCACCACGCTGGAAACTTGGCCTTGCCAGCTACCGTAAGGGAGGAGCAACCGCCCGCCCCGGAGCTTGTCCGACGACGGCGGGACGGGACCGGCGGGGTCAGCCCGCTTTGGCTGGCAGATTCGCGACGGAGCCTGCAAATCCTCCGAGATAAAAAGTAGCCGGTCGCCTATCCACGGCTGGGAAAACGAGCGCGATGGTAAGCCGTACAACGTCAAGTTGAGGGAAAGCTTCGCATAAACCGCAGGCAGTGTCCAGCGACAGTGTCTGCGTCAGATGGCTGCGCTCGCGCCCGGGCGATTTGCATGGCGTCCGTCCATCAGCGAGCACAGGCCTGAGCTCTGGACGCTGGCAGCGGACTGTGCAGCAATGACAAACAGCCAGCAAAGCCATAATCACGCAAGCATGCGATGTGTCCTGTCCAAGCGAATTCAGCGACGGCGCGGCTCCCCCCCCCTATTCGCCCACCAGGAACGGCCTGGACGAGTCCTATGATGGCCCCGCCCCGCAAGCAAACCAAACCAGGCCACTGCACCAGTCTCCTTTGTATTCTCGAACGTACCAGCTTGAGTCCAGGAGAGCCACTGTTCATTCAGCGCGAGCGGCGTTACGTGTCCGCTTCCTCCAGCCCCTCTCCTCTCCCCCCTCCCGCTCTGCGTCCATTGCCCCCTCGAGCCAAGCGCCAATAAACATGCAAGCTATGCTCAGCGACAACTCGCGGGACCCCCCGTTCTACCTGCAGCGCAGCACCTCCGGCCAGCACCCGCAGCAGTACCAGGATCCGAACACGCATGCCAATCACCCGGGCGGTGCCGTTGCCAATCTCACCCCCAGTGCCAACGTCAGCGTCAATGCGAATGCAAGTGCCGCCCCCCGGCGACCGGGCACGTCTCGCCGCGCGGCCCCGTCGGAGGACCGGCCGTTTGCCTGTCCCGTTCCCAACTGCGGCGGACGCTTCCACCGCAAGTTCACGCTGCACGAACACCTCAAGACGCACACGGGAGAGCAGCCGCACCAGTGCCCCGTGGCGGAGTGTGGCAAGCGCTTCAGTACGTCGGGCAACCTGGCCCGCCACCGGAAGCTCCACGCGATGCGCAAGATCAGTTGTCCAGCGGCGCACTGCACGCGGGTGTTCACAAGCCGCGAGAAGCTGGTGCCTCACCTGAAGGTCCACCTCGCGCGCACCCCGCACACGTGTGACTTCGCTGGCTGCGGGAAGACCTTCAGCACCGCCGGCAACCTGACCCGGCATCGCCGTACGCAGCACCGTGCTGGCCCTTCAACTCGCCAGGAAGCCGCCCCCGTTCCGGCCGGGCCTATTCCGACGTTGCCCCGTCCGAAGTTCGAGTTCCCCGGCCGTGCCCCCCCCCCGACCGGCTCACTCCCAATGCGCGGACTGCTGTGGCCGAGCCACCAGCCGCCTGTCGAGCAGCAGCACCCCCCGCAGCAGCGCATTCTGGAGTCGGACGTGCAGGACCTGTTCGACTGCTTGTTCGTTGAGAACGCCCAGGCTGCGGCGGCCGCGCAGGCAAACGGCCACCACAACGTTGCCATTATTAGGGACAGGCTGCCGAGGCTGGAGCCCCCGCGCGAGATCAGGGCCCCTCAGCAACATGCCCAGGCACCGTACCTCACCGCCACGTACGAATTTTAGGCCTTGTAGAGTGTAAAGCTGCATTGTAGGCAACCGTTATTCGTAAACTATCAATCCGAGCGGCCACTATACCGTATAAGAGATCTCGTAATTCCTACTTTTCTCTTAAGACATCAACCTTGATGTCCTAAAGCACTGCTCGCTCCTCCAACAAAATTGTTGGTTGTCGGTGAAGACGACAACTGCTCATTGCGTCAGTCAATCAGACAATGAGCACTTGCCTAAGAAGGCGGGTGTGGCGTACCGTATTTTGATGGATTTGTTCTTCAGGATTGATGCATATGAAATTTTCCGTGGCTCGATACGGTATTGATATTGATGGGATGTCATGTACTTGCACGTTTTACTCGCCCTTCACAAACACACGGCATCAATGTTCCTGCTGTAGGAACTACGAGATCTCTTATACGGTAAGTGCCGAGGTTCTCATGATTCTAGTCGGTGCCTACGTGTTCAAGCAGTGCCCAACGATGTGTGCACGCCACGCTAGCTTTGCAAGGCAAACACGCAGTTTTCCCACTTATATTCGCATGTGATCGGGGCGGCAGCACGCAGCACGCCCTCCGCAGCAGCTTTGCTCGATGGTAGTGCACCATGCTCGCTTCAAGTCGCGCGCACGCGAGGCCAAGCAATCGAGCGAGCGAGCGGCCGTTAAACGGTGCGAGGCCTGCGCCTCGAGCAGTTAATTAGCTGAGGACAGGCACTTGCAAATCGAGCGAGGCAACGCGAGCGCCTGACGTTGAACGTGATAAAGAAACCTTCGCGGACCGGGCAGGCGGCTTCCTCCCCGAAACGAACAAACCGTACGCAAGCCGAAAGCTCAAGCATGTTGAAGGTGCGATCTTGGCCGAGTTTGAGGACAATTTGTGTCGGATCCAGCTGTACATGTATCGCTCGGTTGTAAGCAAATCGCGCCGGCAAAAGGCAAAAAAGCCCAAGTCGCGCCTATCCGACCGAAGCCAAGGGATCAAGTCCTTCGTGGCAACGTAACGCTGAGGGCACGCAGCCGTCGATTTGAACTGCCGCTACGATCAGACGGCGGCGATGCAAAGGACGTAATCGCTGGGGGCCCGAGTTGGGCGCAGCACATTGCCTGAGGCTCAGGCTACGGCCCAGTCTTGTAAGCTAACCGTACCAAAAATTTCGCGCCTGGGACGACACGCTAGGGTATCCTTGGGCTGTCCGCACTGTCCAAGAAATCTGGAGTCGCCCCCCTGCTACTAGACAGCAATTGGGCAGGTGGTGTTCAAACTGCAACAGATTTCGCCCTTGGCCGACAAGTACCGACACATGTACATGTACACTCAACTTGGAGGGGAAGGACAAGCACATCGCGTATTCCAGCTGGGCCGGCCTAAAAAAGAAGGCGAGAGAGAGCAGCGCCTTTGTGGGCTGGAAGGCGCCGTCGGACGCGGCGTGCGATGATTAGCAGGAGCAGTGGACATGGTTCAGGTCAACACGAACGCCATTAGCTTCCCCCTGCGTCCTGCAGGGTTTGTAGCCGGTTGTTGACTCGGGTGCCGACACATGTTGGTGTCGACTTGGAAGATATCCAACCACGCGTTCCGCCGGACGGAGTGTCACGACTTCGACTTGTCGAGCGCAGCGGATACTTTTGATACCTAGAATGCGTGGGGCACTTCTGCAGGGTTTCACGCTGCTGAGTCCGCTTGGTGCCGCCGCTCCTCGACGCGAGAAACAGATGCGGGACCGTTGCTCGTTTGCGGCCGGGATGAGCCCCACACATGTAATCAGCGGTGGAACGCTGCTTGCTTTGTTCTCGGCTCCCTTCGATTGGAAGGGCGCGCCTCGCAATCGGACGCGTCGATTGATTCTGGAACCAATGTCGTTTGCACGCCGAGACGTCTAGCCTAGGACGCGTGAGTATCTCACGCTGTCCCTTGCCTTCAACGGGTTACCAACGAGGCTGTCCACGTTGCAGCGGAAAGCGGTCGTAATTCACGACCGCTTTCGGCTCGTACTGTAGCCGTGAAGCCACTGGAACGAGTCAAAAGAACAGACACACCAGCTAACGCGGCGCATCTCACTCCAAGGAGGACATTTGCAAGGTGACCGACCGGCTTTCGCAGACGAAGCTGGTCTGCTTGCAGGGGAGACTTGAACAGTAGCATCAACTTTCTCCGTTCGGTTAAGGCAGCGCCCCGCACACGGACCCAGGCTCGCTGTACATACTGTACTGGATCTCGAGCGCTCTTGTCCCACTTCAATTCACGCTCGCACCTCGGCTGGAAGTCATCATCCCAGCTGCTCTAAAGGTTGGAATTGGTAGTGCGTCATGCTACATGTACAGTAAATTGCCTCAATATAGAAGACATCAAAATTAATAAACTCCTGAATCTAATACACTGTTTTGGGCCTGCTGGTCTTCTATTTTGTCTTGTATTCCATTAAACTTAGATTTTGTATATACGGCGTGACTTCTTTATCGAGACAGATTACTGTATCATGGTACGTGTATTATAGTCGAGGAGGCCCAGCAGCTGCGCAATTGAAGCACGTTATTCATTTACAGCCGTGTTGCTGCAATTTTATCACTGCCCATCGGCCGAGAAGCGGCGCGAAGTGAATGAAAAGGCTGCTGCATCTTGCTAGGCGACCAAATTTTGCCGCGATCTCATGGCAATTACTGTCGAGTGTACATGTACACGGAATCGCAGTGCCCGTAAGCGACGTTCCAGGCGTCTCCACGATATTTTTCCCAGGGACGTCGCGGCATTAGGGCGAGCTCGAAGTTTGGATAGACGCGTGAATTCGTGAGCTCGACGCTTGTGTAGCGTCATGTGTTCGACGTGTAGCCACCTTCGTGCATAGCCCACTTTGGCCGAGGCTTGTCGGCCTAAGTCGACTTAACGACCCCGAATTCGTCGTTTTCGGGCTGGATGTTGGTCCGCGCGGATAACTGTAGCTACATTAGCTATCGGTACCTGCTCCGGAGACCATGCTGGCGCCAAGGCAGGCTCTCCTTCCTGCGAGCACTCCCACCTTTCGGGGTTATACAGTTTGGACTGCGAGCATATTGGTGTCCAACCACTTCCGCGCTGTTCGACATGCTTTTTTATCATAGAGATCGACGGATCCTCGAGCCACGGTTTCCATAAGGATGGTGTTGACCCTGTCTACCCTTGTGCTTCAGGCCGGCGCGCGCGCCCCACATGGCTTTCGCGAACGGAGGGGGACGTGCGCCGCCTCCGCCTTTGCACTAGCTTTGGCTCTTCCCCAGGTTGGTTTCTCGGTGCGAGATTCAAGTGCTTCGGCTACAATTCCCCTGGTTGAACACTGAACATTTTTATCCTCGCTGCGACTTGCTCGACAACACCACGAGCTTGACCGTCTCTGCACGGTGACCCGCGTACAGCCTGGCATCCCGCCTCGAGACCATTCAAGCCGTGGCGTGGCGCACGGACGAGACAAGCCTGGCCAACTGGCTGTACACAGGTCCTGCTGCCGGCAGCAAGTCACAGCGGACCAGCAGCAACAGCGCAGTAACGGGCCTGTCAATGGACCGGCCAGCAGCGAGGGCAGGGCAAGCCTCCTGGCGGATACGGAGCCGAAAGCTGCGCCTCTGGTGAGCTCACTTTCAAACTTGCCTTCCACCTCACAGCGACCATCGCGTCCGTGACCGCCTGCACTAGCAAAAGCAATTGAAACTTCCATCCTCAACATCATGGACCACATCAAGACGACTGCTGCTGTTCTACCTACCGCTGCCCCCGCGACCGCACCTACGTCTTCGCAGGAGCGCGAGCGCCCGTTCCAGTGCCCGGTACCATCGTGCAACGGCCGCTTCCAGCGCAAGTTCACCCTGCGTGAGCATATGAAGACCCACACGGGCGAGAAGCCGTACCAGTGCGCGATCCGCTCGTGCGCCAAGCGTTTCAGCACGTCGGGCAACCTGGCCCGCCATCGCCGCCTCCACCTGCTCAAGAAACTCGAGTGCCCGGTCGAGGGGTGCACGCGCATCTTCACCAAGTCGGAGAAGCTGGCTCGCCACCTGCAGAACCACCTCGGCAGCGTTGCCCACATCTGCGTTGTTGAAGGCTGCGGCAAGACGTTCAGCACGGCCGGCAACCTCACGCGCCACCTGCGCACGCAGCACCCGCCTGGAGCTGTGGCTGCCGCCCGCGCTGCCGCGCCGCCCCAGCTCCGCGCCCCGCTTGCCCGTCCGAGCCCGCTGTCTGTCGCCGAGTACGATCCGTGGTCCATGGCCACGACTGCAAACACCACGACTGCCGCCGAGCAGAGCGTCAGCGTTCCCCATGCCGCCAACGTCTCGGACCACGAGATCCTCGACGTCCTCCAGTGCCTGTTTGTGGACGAGCACCCCGGTGTGTCTGCCGCGTCCGCTGACCAGTCCCAGGAACAGTACCGCCTTCAGAGCGACCAGCCCGTGCTGCTGTACCTGTAAGCGATCGAGCATTTAGCTCGGTCGGACTTGTTATCGTGAGTGATAGATACATTAGTTTTTATAAACAAAGTGGAGCGTTGTATATATATTCCTCTTCTTAAACCCAACTCAATGCGCTTTGTTTTTCGCCTCCAATTCAATCGCCATTCTACTTGAATGCGCAATAGTTACTCCCTATAGTACATGGTCGCTATCTAGCTTTACGTTCTGCGATGCAAGAAGTTCTCACTCGACCCCGTCACCTTGGCTGGCACTCTTCACGCAGGACTCATCAGAAGGCTAAGGTGGTCGAGAGTTTTCACGCCATCGACATCCGGCGCTAAGCATGCAACGGTCTCCGATGGCGGTTCCATATGCTACAAGTTTGCTCAGATTGCAGCCGATGTCTCTACGCGTACCCGTGGGATGAAGCCGATCAACTCTGATTGTTCGGCGCCGTATGTCCCCGCCACCGTGCGTGTCTGTTGTGAGGTGGCTTCGCGGAGGTCCAACTCTTGTGTAGCGTACCGCGCAGAGTTCATTGAGCACCAGCCAGCGGCAGCGCTTGGAGGTTGCTGTCAGCAGCAACTTGCTGATGAGCTTGCTGTCATCGCCTTCGCCGCGTTAAAGGGTGCGTTCCAGCGTGGAATGCGCTAGAGGAACATCTGGGCCGCCTGCAGTGAAGCTTTGCATCGCGCTCTGTATGTCTGTCCTGCATAGACACCCGCGACGCGGACGGAGACACAGCAAAGCAGTGGATAGGCTGCACGTTGCCACGGATGACAAACAGGAGGCGAGAAGCGCGCGCGCCGTGCCGAGCCGGCGTCGGACGTGTGAAAGTACATGCCAGCTCGTCTTCGCGGCGGCGCGTTCATGGTACGCCAAAGTAGACACGCCACCCCCCTCTCCGCAGCCAGCCTCGCTTTCGCCGAAGTCGCGTGTCGGTGTTTGAATGCCGCCGCGAATTGCATTCGCGTTCGATTGCATTCGCGTTCGATTGCAAGCGTGTCTCCAAAGCGGCGTGGCACGCCGCGTCTGCGATTTGCCACTTGTGCCAGGGGCGCGGAGGCTGACCAAGCTTGACGAAAACGCAGCGGGGCCAGTCGTTGGGCGCCGTGAACGACTCGCAGGCGGGCACCAAGAGACGGTCGACGAACAGCAAGGAAGGCTGCGCGGGCGTTCCGCCTCCAAGCGACGTGGGCCCCGGGGTGTGCTGCGTTCTGCGTTGCAGTGCCGAGGTCGAAGGTACCTGCAAGCGAGCTTCTGTCGAGTCCGTCGGCGTGTCGAGTGCTCATACCTTCACATTGAAGTTGTTCCGTCTTAGTCCGGCGGTACAACCGGACGACGAACAGTGAAAGGGCGGGGATGCTCTTGGTGTTTGTATGCATGGGCCTTATACACGCGGGAGCTCTTATACCAAGGGGAGGAGCTGCCGTCACGGCACCAGCTCCTGCCGTGTATAATAGCGCTGCATACATGTATACATGTACAGTTCCTTAGTACGTCCAAGTACATGTACACATGTAAGCAGACCGTGTGGTCCAGCTGCTCGGCGTTTGCGGTGATGGCGTGGCGGGACATACAGGCAGCGCAGCAAGCCGGCCATCATGGCCGCCATGCGCTATCGCCCCTTGTGGCATTGCCGTCGCAGTGGTCAACGTGGCCATCATCGCGCCGGCCGACACCTCTGCTGTACATGTAGATGCCGGCGGCTGGCGACGATTGCCGGCCCAGGTTTTTCGATCCCTAGCTTCCCCAACAACTGGCGCACGGCGGCAGGCCGCGACAGACTCACTGGCACCGGCCGACGTTGCAGGACAAATGTCCGTCCACGCATCCGGCCGCGCTTTATAATAGCGTGGCGTGGAAGGGAAAAGCGCGCGTTCGTGGGGTGGGAATGACGATGAAGGCGCAGGCGGAGATGCCGAAGATGGCGTGAATCGAGACTTGATGCAGGAGACAGTGCACAGCTTGTCAGGTCCGGCGGACACGGAGTTTCGCGCTCTCAAGCTGTGAACACGGCGTTCAGCCCAAGATAGTGTTCGGGATCGGCGGCGGGGGTATGCCACGGGGAGTCCCAGACTGCTCTGTGGGCGAACAAGAAATTCGAGCGCCGGGTCGCGGTTCATCTCGCGGAGATGTTGCGGCACTCGGTCTGCACGGGCGCAGTTAATCTCACGGAGATGTTGTTCGTGCCCACGCAAGCTTTAGTCGACCGCGTAGAGTGCGCCATGAGTGCGCCATGAACGCACGAGTATTATAGTCCATGTCTCCATCCCCAAGCGCACGATGAGGTTTCTGAGTCAAAGTCCGACAAGGCAACGCGGTGGCACCTTTAGAAGCCCCCCATTGAAGCAAGGCTTCTGCTTGCTCATGGCTTACTCAGCGACTGCAGCATGCCCAAAGCAAACGGTTGCAAGAGGGCTCACTCTCTCCAGAAGAGAACATCCAAGGTGCTGACAAGCTCCGCTTTGCCCATTCAACAAGGTTATCCGACGAGGTTTTCCTCAGGACTTCGAGCTTCCCCCAGATGGATGGTACAACCCTGTTGCGTGAGTGGCTGGCGACAGAGCCCGCGATACAATCAATAATTGTTTCCCGGCGGGTAAAGCCGAGATAACCTTCCGTTTTACACACCTATATTGTTTATATCCTGCCAAATCAGTCGTCATTTTGGAAACAGATTGGGCAAACAGAATACAAGCATACCGAATACCTCTAAGAAATAAAACTTGAAGGGGAGGGAAAATATAGGGTAGTAGTATCATACTAATGTACATGTAATAGATGGGTACAGCAATTGCAGTGCTCTACCCCGTGCCACAATCCTGCGCGCATTATTAATCTCCATCTTTGTCGGCACTTCCGATTTCGCAGCATCCGCTTCAAGTCCCTTCGTTCACAATGGCCAAGTTCGCTCTCGCTGCCTCCACGCTGCTCATCGCCTCGGCTGCCGTCGCCTCGGCCCACGAGGGACACGAGCACTCGTCTTCGTCGGGCTCTGCCACTTCAGGCATCGTCGGCTCGTCCCAGGAGTGCTCGGCTAACGTGAGCGAGGCCTTCATCGCCACCATCGACAACAGCACGTACTTCGACACGTGCGCCGAGGGCGCGGCCTTCACCGTCTCGTCGGTCTTCGACGTGCTCAACTTCACGGACGCGGACTTCCTGATGTTCTGCAACTCGTCAACGTGCCTTGAGCCCCTGCACGAGCTCATGGGATCGGAGGACTGCCTCATCACGTACGAGGGCACGGCGCGTGACCTGTCGAATGAGATCTCGCAGCTGCACGACCAGTGCCACGAGGTGCTCGACGCGGCGGGTCTGGAAATGAACATGGGCGAGGACTCCCACACGCACGGCTCGGGCTCGATGGCCTCCGCGTCCGGCAGCTCTGGTGCTTCCACCGTGGTGATGACGGTTGGCTCGGTGGTCTCGGCGGCCATCCTGGCCGCCTTCCTGGCTTAGACTATTCTCCCATTTCCACATCTAGCGATGCATGCACCTGGCAGACCAAACACTTTTATCAATCCAAACACCTATAGCTTTACTAGAATATGCTGACAGTGCGTCTAGTTTACTCTTGATCTACTTGCAGAAGCCTAAAGCAGAGCTGCGACTGCGGCACAACCAGCAACTGCGACCGCGATGAAGGTGCTGCGAACGGTCGACGCCGCACTGGAGCCCGCGGTGGAGGTGCTGGTGGTGCCGTCCATGTCCATGCCGCTCATGCTCATGCTCATGGACATGTCGTCGCTACCGGTGGCGTCGCCGTCGTCGTCCGTGCCCAGAACTTTGTGGCACTCCTCGTGCAGCGCCGTGACCTCCTCCGACAGGTTGCGCTCCGTGCCCTCGTACAGGATGAGGCAGTCCGACGGGATGGAGTGAATCATCTCGTGTACGGGCTCGAGGCACGTGGACGAGTTGCAGAACTGGAGGAACTCCGAGTCGGTGAAGTTGAGCACGTCGAAGAGCGTGGAGACGTTGAAGGTCACGCCCTCGTCCTCCACGGCGCACGTGTCATAGTACGTGCTGTTGTCGATGATGGCGACGATGGTCTTGCTCACGCTGGACGAGCACTCGTCAGAGGCGGAGGCGACCGACGCAACCAATAGCGTCGAGGTGGCGAGAGCGAAGCGGGGCAGCGGAGCCATGGCGAGGGTGTTGGGGGGGGGGATGGACGGACGGAGTGGGGTCGAGGACGCGGATTCGGAAGTGGTTCGAGTTGCCTGTGCGGCGGCTCGGACTGCAACTCAGTGGCTGTGCTCAGGCAATGGCACCGAGTCAGTACAGTCGTGCACCTCGTTTTCGGCACCGCTATAAACGTATAGCCGGAGATAGTCTATAGCGATTTGAACACATTTGAAAGTCAAAACCACTCCTGAAAACCATATAAGTTTAGGTTTAGATATGGTCCACCCTGCCGAAAACGAGGTGCACGACTGTATGCAAGTGCAGCAAGTGGCTTGGATAAGTTACATTTTGATCATATGATACGCCAAAAACGTCTGTTGAATGAATAGTCCTGGATCATTTAAAAATGGACCACCTTGGACCAAACCAGGCAATTTGTGTGACTCAAAACGAAGTTTCACCACGACTCTCTGCTGGTCTGTTTGAACTTGGTGACGGACTTGGCCTCGGACAAATACCAAATGCATGGTCTCATGCTCGAGGGCAGCGAAACCATTCCTTCCCGTTGTTGACAGCACAAGTGGCTCCACTGATTTCCGCCCGCATCATGATGATCATCGCGTTGATCCAAAGGAGGCTGCGCTCAGGACAATGAAAAGGACGGCTTTATCTATCAACAAGCTTCAATTCGGCCTTAATGCCCTGAAGTGGAGACCGACCCTAAACGTACACTATGCAGCGTCCAGCTTAGATACCGACCAGCTCGAGCGCGGCGCTTACGCCAATACACCCTTGGTGCTCGGCACGCCCGCTGTGGCGTCGTGCTTGACGGCAGTGCGCAGCGCGACGGCCAACGCCTTGAAGGATGCCTCGGCGCGGTGGTGGTCGTTGCGGCCGCGAAGCACGTCCACGTGCAGCGTCAGACGCGCGGCGCTCGCGAACGACTCGAAGAAGTGAGTGATCATCTCGCACGACAGCTCGCCCACGCTCGGACGCACCAGCTGCAGGTTGATCTCGCTGTGCGCGCGGCTCGAGATGTCCACGATGGCACGCGATAGGGCCTCGTCCAGCGGCACACACGCCGAGCCGAAGCGAGCAATGCCCGCGCGGTCGCCCAGAGCAACGTCAAAGGCTTCGCCAAGCGTCAGCGCGCAGTCCTCTGTCGTGTGGTGGTCGTCGATCCAGGTGTCGCCCTTGCACTCCAGCTCCAGGTCGAAGCGGCTGTGCTTGGCCAGCGCTGTCAGCATGTGATCCAGGAACCCGATGCCAGAGCTCACCTGCAGTAAACAAGGAACACGAAGCAAACCATACCGTAAGTCCTCAGCCGCTTCACAACGTCACCGACTCCATCTCCCGCTCACCGTCGACTTGCCCGTGCCGTCCAGCGACAACTTGACACTGATCGACGTCTCCTTGGTCACCCTGGAAATGCTAGCTTCACGAAGAGCGCCACCGCTCTTTCCATTCACAGCCGGAGCTTGGCTCGCTGTGGGTACAACCTCCGCCGCCGGTGGGATGAGGTCCAGCAGCTCGGCAAGTCCAGGCGTCAGCACAACCGACGCTCCGACCTGCTCCAGCACCTTGCCAATGGCCGCGGGCGTCTGCTCCAGGATCGACTTGGCGAACGTCTGCGGCGTCAGCACTCCATACGCAACAGTGCCAGCCTTGCGGCCAGCAATGATATCGTCAACAGTATCTCCGACCATGGCGGCGTTCTTGGCCTTGACGCCCAGCGCCTTGAGCGCCAGCAGAATGGGCTCGGGCGACGGCTTGGGCGGGCCGTCCTCCATGCAGATCTGCACGGGGAACAGGTCCTCGATGCCGTGCGCGGCCAAGAACTTGGCGCAGTCCTTGCGGGGCCGCCCCGTGACCACGGCCATGCCCTTGGGCAGGCGGCGGTGCAACTCGCGCAGCAGCCCCTTGGGCGTGAGCAGCGTCTCGAGCTCGCAGAGGCCCGGCGTGCTGCCCACGCCTTGGTACAGGGCCTCGAACTGGGCCGTGACCGCCTCCAGCGTGGGGGAGGAGCTGCGTCCGTCGAGGATCAGGCGGTGCGTCAACTGCCAGTCGTTGTTGGCGTTGCCCGCCAGCTTGTGCTCGTCGATGTCCTCGTGCGTGACGGCCACGCCGAAGTGACGCGCCGTGTCCACGATGGCCTGGCGGTAGGACTGGGACACCTCGGCCAGCACGCCGTCCATGTCCAGCAGCAAGGCCTGCACGGGAGAAGCCATGGGTGATGCGATGATGCACTCACTTGTGCGCGTTGCGATGGTGAAGGAATGAAGAGCTCCATGCAATGGGTACACGTGGTTGGACAAACAATGGTAACTGCAAAAATAGCCTACAAAGATGGAGGAAAGTAGTATACTAGATTAAATGTACCGAGGAAAAGGTACATTGGCGTGGTGCACATGGAGTTCAGAAGGACAGTTGTGTCCACATGAGCGCCTAGAAGAAGAACGTGGTGCCGGAGCGTCGATTTGCAATGCAGCAGCCTGACAAGAGATTGACCTGATGAGAACTGCCTGGTGCCAGTCGCTTCCGCTTCGGGGACCTTCAAATGCTGCAGATTGCTGACTTCATGACGAAAGTTCCCGATACCAAGACTTGGTTGTCCGTGGAGGCTGGATACGCGTTGCCCCAAAGATGACATTTACAGCAATATTTACCGTGGGGGGACCTCTCTGACGCAGCTGGACGCGATCAAGGCCATTTACAACTCATGTTGCCCGAGAAGCTGACAGGCGCCGTGAATGCAGTGTTGACCGAATTCAAACTCCGGGGCGAAGGGACAGTGGAGTTCATGCGTAGTGTTGAGCATAGTATTTGAAGAAGTCTGGATTATAATTTGGAAGAATCACGAGTCTTTCCTGGATAAGCTAGCTTGATACTTCCTGCATCAAGACAGTGTGAAGTACACGCATTACTTCGGCTGCTGTCGGCCTTTTTGTAGGATCCATCGATACACAAGCGAGTCCCAGTCTTCCCATTGTTTGAGGCCCAGCCTCCGAGAACTCCACGCTTAACGTACCCGTTGCAACTCGGTGAAGAATAACCAACGGAGATAACTGTTGCTTAGATCCAGGGCGCTTCGCGTGAGAGTAAGGCAGGGAATGCATCGACAGTTCGGAGAGCACCACTCCAAACGAAAACATGTCCGCCTTCTCATCATACGCATTTCCAATCATCACTTCAGGAGCCATCCACAGCGACGTGCCCACATCGGCAGTCATCGCTCTGCTAACCCGTTCTCTAGAGACGCCAAAGTCCGTCAACTTCGCACCCAGCGCTTCGTTCAGCATAATATTCTTCGACTTCAGGTCGCGATGGATCACTGGGACGTCGCGAGAGTGCAAGTACGCCAGCGCATGGGCTACATGTAGCGCGATGGTGATCTTGACCGAGTTGAACCCCGTCCGGTGGTTCTCCTCTTCATATTTGTCCATCAGCCCTCGCAAATCACCGCCGTCCATAAATTCCATCACGCAGCAGAAATCTTCACGATAATTCCACGCCACACCAATGAACTGCACAATGTTCGGGTGGCTCATCGTAAGCGCCATCTTGATCTCCTTCACGAACGTGTCCACGTCGGCCATCGTCTTCACAGCGACCAGTTGGCCGTTGTAGGTGCCTTTATACACCTTGCCGAAGGCCCCGCGACTAATAAATTCCTGCAAAACCACCTTCTCGCGAGGTACCCGAGCCTTGTTGATGACGCCATCGTCCGTGTGGAATTCCGTGTAGGAGCATTCCGACACCGTGGAGCTCTCCGACCCAGGAGTGACATTACTCCACTGGTCAGTCTGGGAGTCGAAAGACTCCTTCGAGTCCGCCGCTGCTGATTTTTGCGTGTCCGAGGACTCTTTCAAGCTGTTGACTCGCCTGTGTGAATCTGGAGACCCCATTGAGTCTGGACCCGGTTCAATGGCCAGATACTCTCCGTCGAGCTTGGCATGTAGTGGCCTCAGCATCTTCGGTACTCCAGGCTTGGACAGGAGATGTGCCGCTTTCTCGGAGATTTTCCGCTCCTGGCTGTTGATCTTGTCCTTCAGTCGTTCCTGCGTGTGGGTCAAGTGGTCCCCGACTGCAGTACAATGGTTGAATATAGCGGCTTCGCAGTGCTCAAACTTGTCCGAGAGCGTCTTCTCATGGCTGTTGAGTCGGTTTTGGACCCGCACTCGAGTCTGGGTCAAGTTCTCCCCCACGGCAGTGTATCCGTCCACCACCGCCGCCTCATACTCGTCGATTTTGTCCGAGATTTTGCGCACCACTTTCTGGAACGAACACTCCATGGGAGCGCGACTTTGGACACGAGGCAAGAGCACGAATGAAAGCCTGGCACGGCATAGCGCACGACACCGCAACATGCTGAAGTGATGTGACGCACATAAACCGTTGGCTTTCAAGACGGTGCCATGCGAAAAAATGAACACTTCACTGGGGAAGGCTCTTCATGGCTCGATATGGAGCTATCAAAGGTGTCACTAGGTGGAACGTTCAGCTGTCAAATCCAGTCTCGATTGCCGATCTCCGCTTGATTTTGTAGGACTTTAGGTTCATTGTGATAATGCGGCCATGACTTATCAAAATACTTGCATGTACTCAATTGAAGAAGAACACATTTTCACGAGCTTGACTGCTCAATTATTTCTGCACTGCATCTATTCGACCTCTTTTGAGCTTCGTCAGCCTTTATTCCGCCGTGTTGCGTAGATATCGTGACGTGCATGCGAGTGCTCGGAAGTCTCCTCACCACGCTGCAACGGTCACTTGACTCGCTATTCAGGTCGATCGTCGAGATGGTGACGAAGAAGAGCACGTCGGGAACATGGCCCCAGTGACTAGGAATGAAAAGAAAAAAAAGCTTTGAAAGAGACGGTCGTATTTCCGTGTGATTTTATTGGATTTGCCTATTTTAACTTGTCCACTTCGAATTCTAGGTAAAGCTGCCGGACGACTTTCAATGTAGCCTTTATCCAACCTTGTCAAGACTTTGGCAAGCCAAACACTGGACCTCACATTCGTCAAACAAATGTGCTCACGCTAAGTAGGAACTTGACTGTTTTAACGCTACTTAATTGTTTGTGTCCCGGAGGTCGAATTTGGCTTAATAACAGCTCTTTCGAAGCGCCTGTCAGCTTCTCGGGCGAACATGTAAAGGGCCTTGAACACGCCCAGCTGCGTCTGCGCTCTTCCATTTGCTTGCACGGACGCTCTTTATTTCCCTCGTCCGTCTTGTACTACGTAGTAGTCGACATCGTTTCTAAAATACTTGAATACATCTATGCGGTCGTGTCTTGCAGAAGACTCAAGCACAACAGTCACCAAGTCCTCGAGCTTCCTCCGTAAAAGTAGATCGAGTACCCAGTGTGACCAGCAGCAGTTGCCGTTTCTACACCAAGCCGGGTGTTGTATGACCAGTTCAAGGTTTGTTGTTTTATTTGGCCTGTCGCTTCTGCCATCGCAACCTTGATTTTCATGCACTGCTCTGACCTTGCAAACGCTGCATCTGCCACATACTTCGAAGTACCAGCTACACCAGCCGAAGTGTTGATGTCACCGGAAGCACCACTTGTTCATTTTCCAGGGGTTCTCGCATTCTTTTGCTGCAATTGTGTTGACCCAGTTGAGATCTTAATCGGTCGATAAACCAGTCTACTACATGCACTTCAAAGCGATTGTTCCACTCGGGATGAGCCACTTCTCCACCTCGAGATTCCCTCGAGCTGCAGCTTCGTCCATT
>LGTU01000788.1:0-23407 GCA_001314425.1 Phytophthora pluvialis | reverse complement strand
CCCGGGACGAGCTCATCGGCACTTGACGCACGCCACTTACTTGAACACCTTGGAGTCGGCGATGGGCTTGCCCTCCAGTTCGTCCTCGTTGCACCAGTAGGCGGCCACGCGAGCCTTCGTCTCGTCGTTCAGCTCCGCCTTCTTCCACGTGTAGTACTCGGCGTCTGGGTTGGCATCCACCATGTGCTTCTCCGAGTCGCCACGGAACAGCCAGCAGCCCGTGATGATGATCTCCGAGCCCTCAGCGCCGCACACGTCCATCACACCGAACGCGTACTTGCGCATGGCCTCCGAGCGCTGCAGGAAGCCGCCCACGGCGTTGCACGTCATGAACATCTTGGTGTTCTCGTTGTTGTAGTTGTAGTCACAGAACCACAGCGAGTAGCCCTCCGTGTCCAGGTGCTCCCAGAACCACGTCATGGCGTCCGCCAGGTTCCTCGTGTTCGAGTACTGCACCTTCCACGCGTCCAGGTTCAGCGACGACGGCTTCTCGCGGTTCAGGACAACCAGCGGGTGCTCCACCTTCTTGGGCTTGGGGGCCTCCTCCTTGGGGGCGGCCTTCTCCTTCTTCGGGGCGGCCTTCTTGGCCGTCTTGGCCGAGTTGTCGCCCTCGGCGGTCAGAGCCACGTCGATGAGCGGCACGTCGCCGACAACGGCCTGGAACTCCGGCTGGTTCACCATGGTCGAGAACCAACGGTTCACGGCTGAGTACGGCTTGCGGAACTCCTTGTCCAGCACGAACTTGAAAGGGTACACGAGGGCCGAGGCGACGACAATGTCAGCCAGTGTCACCTGCTCGCCCACGAGGTAAGTGCGCAGGTGCAGGTGGTTCTCCAGGACCTGGAGGGCCTTCTTCACGTCGGCCTTGGCCTTGGTGAGCGCGGCGGCGTTGAATTTGCCGACGCCAATGATGGGGTACAGCCAGGCCTCGAGGGGGATCTCCAGCTCGTAGGCGGAGAAGTCGATCCAGGAGTCTACCTGGCCCGACTCGAAGAACGTCTTGCCGTACAGGCCCGTGTCGGCGCGCAGGCGAGCCACGTACTTGGCGATGGCGCCGCTCTCAAAGATGCAGCCCTCGTCCGTCTCCAGTAGGGGGACCTTGCCGGCCGGGGTCTTGGCCTTGAACTCCTTGGACTTGACGTCCTTGGCGAAGTCGAACTCCGGCAGCTCGATGTCGACGCCGTTGTACTCGGCGGCGATGAGCGTCTTGAAAACGCGGTAATTTCCGGGGTACGAGTAGAGCTTCTGCTCGGCCAGCAACACACAGCGGTTAGCTACTCATTGTAAGGGCGAGAATCACGGCGACGACGTAAGCTTACCAGAACCATCTTGCTAGCCTTGGATAAGAAAGAAAGTGGCGCTCCCCCAACGATTGGCGTGCGATAATAGGCTTGTGGGCACGCGTCCGCAGCGCTAAGTACGAGTTTTGGCTATAGATCCATTGCTTACAGTTTAAGAGCAATTATAAAACTATAGTGGTTTTTAAAAGCACTTTTTAAAGTGCTTTTAAGCTTAAAAACTTTAGAAAAAAGTGTTCGTGAAAGGGCAGGTAGAGTTTTGGTCGGTTTCAGTTTTGGTCGGTTTCAACTGTGGACGAATCTTACGAGACGGGAAATGAGCCTCGGGAGCATTAGTTATCGAGAGTCACAGTTGTCATACGCATCCCCCTACGCACTCACGGAAGCTGGGGCATCAGTTTCCTTAGCTCAAATAAAAATTGTGCGCTCCAAATTGCGTTCCTAGGTAGCCGTAGCTCTATTCTACGTAGTAACTTATTGTCTATTGGAGCCCTATGCCAGCATTTTGGCGTCCCACCAGCAACGCTGTCTCGGGTCCTGGCAAATGCTGAGGCTACACCCTTCAGATGTTGCCAGATGCGGCAATCCGCTTTTTTTCACTGAAACAGCAACAAGAATAGGCCCATAAAACAGAAGCACGAGAGCCTCTCGTTCAAGGTGTACGGGGCTTCGTGGATGAAAAAAAAAAAAATCCTGTTCAAGAACCGACTGAAGCCGACCTTCAAAACGCTCATTACAACGGTACGCACTCGATGTTTTTAATCATTTGTTAATATGTCCTGATTGTTTTTCCATATTCGATAGGATGACCCCACAGCACTTTAGTGATGCGAACACTGTGCTATGGCGTCGACGGCACGATAGTATGGGGGTGGCACAATTGCCCTGGATCCTAGAATGACGGGGGCACGAGCCGTCAACTTCAAGAAAACTAGCCGATCCGCGGTCACGTTGGAAGGAACGGGAGTCGTTGCCGATTCAGCTTCCCCCGTTTCTCATAGTACCGTCGGCAAGATCGTGACGCCTCTGAAAGACGACGATATTGATCGTGCTTCATCCGAGTGCAGGCTTGCACTGATAGCTCTCAATAATGTTATAACGTCGTTGCGCCAAGCGGCGGAATGGGGAATGGGCTCAGCGCCAAAGTGTTACCGTCGCCTGCTAATGCCGCTCCCGTACAATCCTGACAAAAGGCAACTTCGTATGAGCAACATCTCCAGGCTGTTCAACTTTCGCGTTTGTCGGACAGGCATTAGCCAAATTAGATCAGTCTTCAATAGATATATAGGTAAGAGTGTTTCGTATTATCACATCTTTAGCATATATACCCTGAATGTCACCGTTACTTCTTAGGCAGGGCCGTCGCTAGCATTGTCGTCAGCATCTCATGGCGCTGCGCTTCACACTCGGAGCATTCAAGGTCACGCTGCGCATGGCTTTCTTGCATGGGTAGGCGCGCTTCCTCACGGATCGCTTCGCGCTCTTGCTTTTCTTGGTGGTAGCGCAACTCACGCTGATGCGACCGCTCTTCCATCATGAGAAGCAGTTGAGGCAGATCCATGCTTGGCTGCGCCAGTTGGTGCAGCGCATTGTCGATTCTCAACCTTATTTTTGCCGTTTGTGACAATATGACCTGATCGTCACGCGAACGTTTCAGCTTCTTGCTTAGTTCAGCGAGTTGTTCGAGTGTTTTTCCAGTGCGGTGGGTTGCTTTAAGGGGTCCTATACATTAAAGGCGAAACGTCATATCAGTATTAATTAGTCATCCGATTCAATTAGTCATCGAGATTGAACGTTGTGCTTCATAAGGTTACCTTTCACAGCCGTGCTGCTATCAGCACCATGCCCAACGATAGAACTGGCATCGGGTATGTTGCCATTCGTAGAGGAACTAGCCGAGACATGGTCGTTTTCAGCCGCTAGTGGTTCCACGGGCAAGGTAACAACGTTCTCGGCCTCGTCCGCAGTGCTAATAGGGCTGGTACAGGCACTGCTCGGAGCTGCGGTAGCCACCCCGGCAGCGTCCGCATCTGCGGCATCATCCTCCAGCTCGCCCACATTGCACTTGCTCTCTATGGCTCGGTAGATGGACTTAGCTCGTCGAACTTCGGGAGGACAGGCAGGGTCACCTGCATGGCAATACATATATCGTTAGAATGTTAGTCATTCACCAAATAGCATTTGCCTTCATTAGTTTTAACCTGTCGGCTTGCGCGCGTTTCTTTAGCGCGAAGAACTTGCGGCGCAGGGACTCCACATCACGCTGCGGTCACTCAGCGGGCAGGTTCCTGTTGTAGGCATACTGCACTTCATCCCACTGAGCAGACCCAAGTGGCAGGAACGGCTCCACGAACACCAAAAGACCTGACAATCATCGTAAACAGACATATATTAGCGGTTAATCCGAGGTAGCAATCCTTCGAAACAGCTTGCGGTCCAAGTGTGGCGTCGTGAAGCCCTTACCGCCGCCCGTAGTAGCGCGGCAAGCCATTGGCAGTGAGCTGGAGACGGTGTGAATTTGAAATGGTGACCACAAGCAAGTGAGCGCTGAGTCTCCTTGGTTTGACTGGATGGCTGTTGGGTGCTGACTGCCAGTCAGTACCCTGGCACCAGTTTAACGGTACGAAAATATGCGTAGTGCATCGCAATCTGTGGGGACGTGATTCGCATCTTCGCAGTTTGCGAGTGAATTTGCGTTGTTATTTGTGAGCAAGGTGTGTCAAATTGTTACATGTGATTACTTGATAAGCATCCGGAACCGGGGAGCGTTCACTGCGCAGGTATACACCATTTCCCGGTCAAGTTGCCAAGTTTGTCAATCAAGATGCAAAATAACAAAATCCGGAGGCCCGAAAAAAAGAATAAAAGGTGCATTTTCACGATTTGCATATTCCCTCCGAAATCTTTACATTCAAGCTGCAAACCACTCGTTTTGGCGCGAGACTGCGCGCCAAAACGCTTCCACCAGAAGCTGTCCTGTTTTCATTTCATTCCCAAAGATGCCATCTCCACCGCACCCCGAGAAGATTGCAAAGGCGTACGAGCGAGCACAGGCTAAAGCTCGGGTTGTTTGAGCTTTTTAAGAAGGCCGCGACTAGAAGGAGGTAGCGAAGAGCAACTACGTGAACTACTTCACGGCTCGACGTGCTGTCCTAGCGGCGGATCAAGAGCCGAAGAAGCATGACGGCTTGAGGGCCGCTAACGTCAAGATGACGGTAGATGTCATGTGCAAAATAGAGGAGTATATTGACGAAGACTGCAGGCAGACACTCGAGCAGCTCAGCCATCGCCTGCAGTCTGATTTGGGGGTCTCTGTGAGCCTCACACCAGTCCATCGCTCTCTACAAGAAATGCTTTACTCTACAAAGCGACTGCGTGTCGAGAAGGCTACGATGAACACGTCCGCGAATAAGGCCAAGCGCAAGGACTTCGTCGACTCGCTGGACAAGCACATCAAGAAAGGTAACATGATTGTATTTCAGGATGAAACTAACTTTAATCTGTATCTGCCGCGAACCGAAGGCTGGTCACGCATTGGTGAGCGTGCTGTCGTCCATTTACCGCCTTCGCAAGGCAAGAACCTTCATATTCAAGGCGGAGGGTCGTCCGGGTCTGGGGTGATATTGATGAAGACACGCGAGGGCTCCGTCAAGAAGGAAGTGAACGCCTGCTTTTTAGCGGATCTGTTCATGGCCGCGCTTCGCACGGACGAGTATCTGGAGCTCGAGGCTAGCAAGAAGATCGTAGTCGTCACAGATAACGCGCCCGCCCACAGCCAGGTCGAGGATCTAGCCCGGCAGATACTTCTCCAAGATGGCATCATGAACCTCAACAAGCTGGTGGTGCTGCGCCTGGGTCCATACAGTCCGATGCTTAATCCCATCGAGGGCTGTTGGAACTCGTTGAAGGCGCGCATGAAGCGCTTCGTTGCGGAGCGCAAGAACGAAATGATGGTTCGAGGTGAATACGACACATTCACAGCTCAACGCATGGCCATTCTACGCGAGGCTTTTGACACCAGCAAGTCAGTGATGATCACCCAGCGCCTTGTGTGGTGCTACGAGCGGCACTGCCTTCGCCACTGCTTCGCAGCAGAGAGAGAGGAGAACATGGAGCTAGGCGCCTGAGTCTGCATTGTAACTTGCTTGAAAAGAGAAAAGGGCAGTTTTGCAAAACGTGAAAGTGTATGTTTGTGTACAGTGCTAAAAACGTGGCTATTCCCGAATTATGCACTTTGCATCTTGCTTGAAAAACTTGGCAACTTGACCGGGAAATGGTGTAGTTAGTGTCTGTATCTGCATTAACTCAGCATTTTGGAATAAAAAAGTTATGGTCCAAAACAGTATCCCAGTGGAACAACTTGACCCTTCGTTATTCCACTGGACCTAAGTATTGGAACATCTGCCGGTAAAATATACGTAATTTATCTGGATTTTATCCAGCTTTTGATGGTCCAATTCCAAGCGATATTCCAACATCTAAAGTTCTCTATTGACAGGATTTATTAGACTAATCGGTGCATTTGTTCAGAACCACCGAGTCGCCTTCTACCTGAGGCTGCAGTAGTCCGTGCAATACACCCCCCAGGAAATACAACGCCTGCGTCCGCACAATTGACTCTGCAATTCTTGCTCAATCCAGCCTCGAGCTCAGAGGATTCTTTGAGCGAGTCGGCTGTAGATAATACAAGTAATTTCGACCAAGATTTCGACTTCAGATTTGGTGTGACGGGCTGTCACACAGCACGTTGCACCGAGGAAGTGTGTGCTTCGGAGTTTATACAAACTCCCAGTGAACGANTAAGACTGAATATATTTATAGGGCTGTAGTTTGGCCTGCAATACAAACTACCAGATCCTATAATGAAACCTATATAAATGCCCTAGAGCCCGGATTGGGTGGCTCTCAGGACCCCATGACTTATGTAGCCATGTCGAAAATGATACGATCACTTTCGGGAGGGTAGCCATGTTACCCGAATGTAACCCCGTTACATTTGGTGAGCTAGATTACAAAAGGGTTAAGTGGCGGATCGTGATTATTACATGGATGGCATTGCGGAAGTCAATAGAGAGATTTCGCACGAGCAAACCCCCACTAGCTGCGGTGTTGTTGTTGTGCCCAGCCTTCTCGCGGGATATACTGACCGGCAAAGCAGCGCAAAATCGCACTACACTTCTCATTGGTGAGGTATTACATCTAAAAGTAGATGCAGATGTTGATCTAACACTTGTCTGTCATCCCTCTAGGTAAATGCCGCTAAAACGAAAAATGTGAAAGAACCTCGTCTGTCTGGGGTCGATGTGACGTTCTCCGAGAAGGAAGCGCTGTTGGAATGCTGACAAAATACAAGGAGAAGGAGTTGGCCCCGAACAAGGAGCAGCTGAGCGAACGGACCGTCTCGCACTTGAGAGGGCGCGTCTGGAGGCTGAGCGACAGCGCCAACTCGATAACCAGCGTCTCATTGAGGTGCTAGCAGTTTTGGCCCGAAAGTAGGTGCCATTGGTAGTGCAGTGATGCGAGGCTAAAACAAAATGACGTTCATTTTGGCAGGTTACATTTCTAGATACTCGTGCAGCGTTGGTGGCTCCAAGTCGAAGTATGAACTACTTTTATTTCCTCCGTAATAACAGGTGTGGCAATTGGTTAGAAGCATAGCCACTCGAACGAACTTGCCCGCTGGACTGAGTCGTACTTGCAAACTTTCCTCCAAATCAACGTAGGCCCACAGCGTTTTCATCATCTTAAAGTTCCATTCCACGTATGTCCTAACAGCACTAATATTTTTGTTGAAAATGCGCTGGTGTGTAGAGATAACGGCTTGTTTGAAGCCCGTTACGACGTACTTGCTGATGCTGTATGCTGGGTCACCGAAAATGATCCGCCCGTCGAAAAGAGTGGGATGTTGATTAAAACAATTTAACAATCCATTTGCTGCAAACAATGTAGTGTCATGGCGTCTGCCTTCGTAGGGTCCGTAGAAGTGGATGCACAGTCCGTCAGGTGTCGTGAAACCTGCAATAATAGCTGCCATCACTATTTCAGATAACTTGCATAATCTCCAAACCACTTCAATTTAGCATGACTTACCCTGGAATACGAGGCAATGAGCTCTCTTGTGGCTGCTATAGACGCTTCGTTGCAAGTTGACGCCATCCCCCACTGCCTTTGGCCGACAAACAGGAATCTTAGCTCCGTCTGGAAACGCAACCACACCTTCAATGTGTGTGCGGGCCGAGATGGCAGTGCAGTTTTGGTCCATACGACGTTCGGCCAATTGAGTCTGAAAGGATTGATTGTCTTTATATATGGCGTCTACATAGTCCTCTAATCAAAACCAAACATCGGGTTAGCATGCCATAAATCCATAGTAGAGATGCGGTGACACTTACCCATGCATAGGAAAATGCGGCACAAGCTGCTAGTAGATTGTCCAAACTTCCCCGACATGTCATGCAGTTGACGCGGCTACGACAGCCGGTAAATCAGTATAACCATCGCCTCCAGCTGGTTGCATCGATCGTTGCTGCTTGTGACAAGGGGTTCGGGGAGGCGAAATAATGCAGCAAGCCTGCACACACCCTGTACATCGAAGCAGAAGTCTGCCTCTGCGTTGGCATCTCCATCTGAGCGAAGGTTGAAACGAACGTCAGGTATAAGCTGCCGTTCGGTGCTGTTATCGAGCGAGACTGTAGTAGTTCACGCAGTCGTCTTCCATGTCCATCGTCCACATCACGAGCACAAGAGCCTCATCATGGGTGAATCACATCCGTTTATGCTGTGAGCTCAGCCTCCACTCGTATAGTAGTAAAGTGTAACACATTGACAAACTAATCGGTCTCCCAATGTACGGGTAGGGTAAAGTAAGGCATTGTCCTAAATCTGTACGCTAAATTCCTTGCCCCTAATCTCAGAAATCACCAGGCAACGGTAGGGCGGGGGCGGGAAAAGTGGCGAAATCTCTCTAATTTTGATTCTGCCACCCATGTGACACACCAGACTGGACGGACCACTCGATGGATCGGGGGATACAAGTATACGCGCGCCAACAAATCATCAGCAAAGTTGTCATATTGATGCAGTCATTATCAAACCGGGTGTAAAGGCAATGCGATTTTGTCGATCGCCTTCAGCGGTACACGAACTCTGTGTCGCATACCTGTGGACGCTTAGCCGGCGACCCAGATATATGGCCCCTAGCACAACCCAATATGTTACTGTGACAATGAAAAGGGCTGTCGATAGGATGGCATTGACTATGACGGCAACCTGATCCGCAATTTTGGAGATTGTAGTAGCACAATTTAATGGATCGCGCGATCAATATACGGGGACAG
This sequence comes from Phytophthora pluvialis, assembly GCA_001314425.1. Classification (NCBI taxonomy): domain Eukaryota; phylum Oomycota; class Peronosporomycetes; order Peronosporales; family Peronosporaceae; genus Phytophthora; species Phytophthora pluvialis. The sequence continues at coordinate 14,772 of LGTU01000788.1, read as the reverse complement.
TCGGCTTGACAAAGGAGTATATACTCCGACGGATTAACCGCGTGCGTGCGGAAGAATTCGGAAGGACAATGTATGGTCAGATTGAATTATCTCCATGGTCGTAGGTCCTTGGCAAGGATGGCACGGAGACGGACACCAACTTTCTTCTTTTTCATTACTCCTACTACGACAAGTTTGCCAAGACTCGCGAGCGCCTGATCGGTTGGGGGTATCCCGTTCTACTCAACATGTTAAACCAAAGAAGACATCCGTTTTTGTCGACGGAGCATTTCATTGCGTGTCTTCCCGATTCAAGTAATGCTTTGACTTTACCACCTACGATCAAGCGACCAAGGGTTACTACCCATGTGCTTTCGTTCTCTGCATTTCCAAAAAACACTCGATGTATTTTCACTCGATACTGCTCGTATTCGACGCTACCGATGATTGTATGGACCCAAAATTCGTTTATTGCGACTTTGAAGCAGGGATGATCAAGATCCATCCCGTAACACTTTCCACGTGCTTCCTCTACATGGTGTTTATTTCATTTTAAGCAGGCGCGCAAGCGGAAAATGGAGAAATACAGAATTCCAGAAACCGAATCTAAGATCGCAATGCGGAGTGGAGTATTGGACATGCTGACAGTTGTCCCGCAGACTAAAGTGGAGAAACAAGGGATCGCCTGGGTGAAGTCGACAATCGCTGTGAAGTGTGAAGCTATGGGGTTAGCCTATTCGACAGATAATTGAGTCGAGTTCTGGGGATATTTTCAACGCAATTGGATTGTGAAATTCCCTCCAAACCTGTGAAATGTGGAGCCTTACACACGCAGTATCGTAAGCAGAACGAATAACCCCTTAGCGCGATTCAATCGTGAATTGAATGCAGCCATCCCGGGCCCCATACCAACCTACCAGGCCTTGCTGCTAGTTTAGAAAAATTAGCACACCGGTACGCCAATCTCAAGTCTGATATTGAGCTTGGTAGAGTGCGGCAACCGACTCGCCCACCAATCTGACTCCCTCGCGCAGTTCAACTTTCCGATATTGACCTGGATACTACAAGTGACGCTGACGTTGCGCGAGCATCTGATAATTGCAGCGATGAAGTGTAGGCAATGCAAATATATATCATTCGTTTTTTATGGTTCGAAGGTACATCCGTCAGCTACTAACCAGACGTAGATCCCACAGACAGGACTCTTCCAACCCACGGATACCCATTAGGAAGTAACTGAGCATCGACACACAGTCCCCGCTCGCGATTGCGGTCAACGTTGATGCTGCAGCACGATATTGTTTATACGCATAGTTGATTCTGAAGAGTGCAAACGCTTCACTCGGGCCGTCACTTAGAGGGTCCGGAGAGTCCACCGTAGTCCCTCGAACCACGGCAAAAACATCAACTAGACTGGACACTGCTACCGCGAATGCTTCGGCGGGAGTTGTTGAGCTGTCTTTGTACTTCACCAAGTGAACTACCCCCTCTGCACTCCTTAGTACTGCCTCGAGGACTCCGGAGAAACGCCTTTATTATAGGCAATCTGCATCCGAATGAGCTCCTCCTTCATGATATCGTACACGAGCTGCTCGGAATATGTGCATTCGCCTGTCCAAGCTACTTGAAAAAGATTCGAAAACAGCGTACTCAGTTGAAGTCGAGCTTGAGATTGCGCTCACTTTGACACCTCGTTTGTGTTTCAGCTTTTGTTTGGATCGCGGAGCCGTGGACTGTTTCACTCGTTTCTCGTCAATAACCCCAGAAGTGCTGAAGACGAAGGTTGGGTCAGGGGTGTCGTGCATCTGTTCGATATGTGTTGACTGCGGTTGAGCGAACCAAGAACACCGTAGCGTTAAGCACCCACGACTGCATAGCCACCTCGTGTTGCTTTCAATTCGTTCAGGTACGGTCAGACTTTGACGATTCTGGGCATGCCGCAGCGTAGCCGCTGCCCATAGTCTCAGCAAACTTTCATAGAGCCTGGTGGGCATTCATTAGGATGTTGCGCGTACCTTGAAGAGTGAGGCTTAAAAATGAGCCATGATATTCAACGATCCAATACCAGGAATAAACATCATGGAATGCACCCAGTTCCTTTAAATAAGTCGGAACATAGAAGTATAATTAGATACTTTTTTTTGATCTGTTTTGTTGATCCTAACAATTCTGCACTGTGCAGATTGAGCAGTACACTTAAACTTTATACCCGCAGATCGGTAAACTAAGATACATTTTAAATTTCAGTTGTCCGATCCAACTATTTCTGCACTCTGCAGATTTTGGTGTGTACTTATACGTTGTACCCGTAGATTGGTATACAAAGATAAAGTTTAAAGTTGAGTTGTCCGATCCAACCATTTCGGCACTGTGCAACTTTTACTGTTCGCTTATACTTTGTACCCGTAGGTCGGTATACACATATAAAGTTTAAATTTGATTGTCCGATCCAACCATTTTTGCATTGTGCAGATTTTGCTGTTCGAGTGCACACCTCATTCGACTTTAACCGCTTCCCCGTCTGGTCATATCTCATCGTAAGGCATTCCGGGACGCGTGCTGTGAGCACCTCTGCTCACAGGACCGCTGCATGACTGACCAAGCGAGCAGGTATTTGCGTAGCCGGCTGTTGAAAGAGCTGGGTCGTATTCGCAACAACGGTGAGGTATTTAGTTCTGCACTAGCGATTCTAGATCAAGTTTCACACCGTCGCATTACACTCGCCATTCTAGAACGGTTTATCAACACGCAGTTATTGCGTAGAGCGCAAGGTGCGCAGCAGAGCCCAGCATCACCCTCAAGGCAAATTTTGACACGGCCGCTACTCCTACGTCAACAACTACGACTGGTAACGCAATGCAGTTATCGAACCCAAGAGCGCCAACCACCCCACCTCCAACCCAACCAGCCACCCCACCAGCTCCAAATCTGCGGCCCGAACGCGAAAGATCAGCACCAAGAGTCTTCCCTGCAAACGCGGGCGACGCATACCCGTACACGGTACTGCTTGGGCAGCGCTTTGTCGAAGGTGAGGCAGAAGAGCAAGTGCAGTGCGCATCCACTTGGGAGTCCAGTGCAAACCTGGACAGCACTGAGATTGCTGCTCTACAGCGTGAGCTTCGCGACCAACGATGCTCAAGGCGTCTTTAGACGCAATACATAATTCAGAAGGCTAATCTAAAGACGAAAACAGACACGCTTTTGTGCTTTCGTGTGCGTACAACGCTGCTTGAACACAAATACGTAATATACTGAGGCTAGCGGCTATAGGTCCCACACCAGTAGGCTACAGAAGACACACATCAATAGGCTACAGTAGACCCACACCAATAGGCTACAGAATACCCACACCAGTAGACTCAATACACCCACCAATAACCTTAATACAATTGTAGGTACAAGTAAACATCGCGCTAATGGGGGCAACTTTTTCACACCCCAGCTTGCACGCTCAAGCGCACGATAAGAATACCGAAGTGGAACATGTGATATTAATCAGTATAGGATGTACAGAATGCGAACTAGTGAAAAACAAAATAGAGTGTTAGCTATCAAATTATAAAATACCATACGCCAAGTACATATCAAAACATACGATTCGTAAAGCAAAGACGCGCGTTTCGCCTTCCATGCTTCAGCGATGCGCTGCAGATTGCCACGGTGTTTCTTGATGGCCGCATCGACCACGAGCGCCGCTTCAGTTTTCTGCCCACCTCCGTCTTTCCGCCATCGTCGCAACTGGTACTGCTACCGCCCTTGCTCTCGTCGTCGGTCGCAGCAACCACGTCCTCTTGGTCACTTCTACCTTCGTCAGCAGTGCTTCCTGCTGCTGATCATCCTTGAGCCTTGATGTTGCTGCGGTGATATCTGAAGTGATGCAAATTTAGCGGCAGCGCACCGTTCAAGCGACTGGCTGTGATTCACAGCCAGTGGTTGCACCATGTGTAGATTTGTGCGTGTCTCCGTTCCGACCGTAATCATCACATGTCATTATTAGAACATTTTATGTGCATGACCCATTTTGACCTGATCTGCCTTTGACCTGAAAAGAACGCTATCCAATCGTTTTCACATGCAAGGGATCAAAGTTCGGACCAACGGCTACGAAGTTGACCAGCTTTTTACGTTTCAAACTCGACAAGCCTTCAAGCGCGAGTCCAACAACGGGCATAGGAAGTCGTTAGAAGAAAAAAAAAACTAAGTGGCATCAATGAACCCTATCAAAAAGCAAAACAAGCAGAACGGTTGGTAAGCGAGCTCCTCAAACTTTCATCTATTCGCTCTATAGAAGCATTATCAAGAAGGGGTATAACCTCCTTCAGACTAGGAATTTTCAAATTAGGATGGCAAACGTTGATCAAGCTCTTGAAACTTGGCAAGCCAACAATTCTAAACGCCGATCTAGACCGAACAACGAAATTTGCAACCAGTTGGTTGAGATGGGCTTGCGAAATGCTGCACGGCTGCGGTTGTGGACCCTCGGAGCTTTCTAGGAAGAAAAAATGAACATCACGTGAGCTGCTGCAAGGCGAGGCCAAAATCACCATCATTGCTACAAGCAGCAGTAGCGCAACATCTAGCCAGTCTGCTGAAGAAAGCGAATACAGACTGTTGTATCCTGCAGTTTGCGCGCACATGGTATGCGCCACCACGCTACTGCACAGCAACTAAAAGTTCAAGCTGTTTCGTCAACGCCTCGTCAACAACGAGGAGCCTGTTGCTCCCACTGCGCCACCACGGCGCTTACATATGTAGCTAACAACTACTAACTCAATCTGCTTTGTCAGCTCACGATTTACCTCCATCCATTCAAGTGACTCATCGCCTCACGCGTGGAGGCCGACACAGACCTCCGTGTGCCGAACGTTTCACCCACGCAGCTTTCTGGTCACGCTCTTGGCCTGCGCTCTTCCATTTCCTCTTCTCCACTAGTGAATATCCATTGCACTTCATGAAGTCGCTTTCAAGTTTCTGTGGCTTGGGATTCACGTTGGCGACATAACAGCGCTGATAGGCCACACTTCTATCAGGAACCTTCTCATCAAACAGCTTCCATACATCGCTTGGTGGGCGCCCTCCAGCATAGCTGCTACATGGCGACGAAACATTAGTATCTCCCAGGGTCGGAATCTTCGTCACCTCTCCCTCACCTTCGGTCTGTTGCTGGCTTAGCGACACATCAGCGTTCATCTCTGACGCGTTAATGTGGAAGAAGAGTTGAAGTTGGCTTCTGCGCGCAATTGAGACTCCCAAAATTTCAAAATATGACTGCAACATGTCCGCAAGAGACATAACTAGCCGCGTGGTCCAGTTTCATGGACGATTGCTCTAGATTCGTCCGCGAAACCCGAGTTTAGACTCGAAACTCGGACGAAACCAGACGAAACTAAACACACACTAGCCAACTTCAACACCGGACCAGTATCGGTTCTCGATGCTCAGCTCATCGACAAGCTCTCGGTTGCTTACACGGGCAAAACGTATTCAGGCAATCAAAGCGCTGTGTTAGTCTCCGGAGCCGGAATAGCGCAGGCGTATCCAGATTCAGGGAATAGTATTTTCTAGAATATATTCAAATTTTAGTACATGGTTATTATTTGGCTTGCATCCAAAATGTCTACTCCCATAGTGAGTGTGCTCGATTTGATCGAGGAAGAGATCGATTTAAAATAAAATGAGCGCATAATCCAGACAGCAGCATTGATTTGAAGGCTCACAACTCTGATCAGCTGTTACAACAACATCGATTTAGCGCTCAAAATTCCCGAACTGCCGCTTTAGATCGGCATTTCCACGTAACCTATAATAAATCGTCGTCAATTGCTGTACGCAAGGACTTACCCTATTTTTAATACAAATGATCAAATTTAAGGACAATTGTACCCGGGCTAGTTTCACTGGTGTACGCGAAGCCTAAAAAAGCAATTGACGGGAGACGAATCGAAAGCTTTAATGTAAGCCGTTGATTTTCGATGGCGTGCAGTGTTCTTGTTGCATGTGTTCGGTGCAAGTGTGTGTTGAAAACTGCACACGATCCGTATGACCTTGAGTCTCTACTAGAGGTGGAAAAGAAAAGTAAGATTGGTTCGTTAGCTCTACAGCTCCGGAGCTTCTACGAACACTTAAGCGGGCTTCAGCCGCTTCACATGCAGAGACTCGGGCTACTGAGTTTCACTATACTCCACAGCGCCGTTGCGCTTAACTTGTCTGTGCCGAGTCCCGCAGATTGTCACCTTCAATGTGGCCAACGTCAACGTGACCTTGATATGAATCCCAATTCCAACAGTGTGCAGTACGTGAGTGATGTTCTGGGCCCAAAATCTCGTACAGTACGACGTTGATATGCTTTGTTCTTTCAGGCGGAGTACTAGAGGAGCGAAAGTCCTCTAAGATTACATCACGATGGTCAAGCGAAGTTGTTGACACCGTGGATTTGTATGTTAAAGAAGCACCCTACGTTTTATATTGAAGAGTTGCAAACCTTTCTTCAAAACAGGGTTCTTCCTCTTTTGAATTTGTCTGAAAGTACAATATGCAGAGCGTTAAACTTTGATATGAATCACTTTCGTAAGGTTTTGACAATGACAGCTAGAGAATGTGTACCGCTCGAGGTCGTTGTATACAAACAAAAACTAGAGGATGTGTATCCTTACCCCGAACAATTGCTTTTTAGTGAGGAGACCTCCAAAGGTGGCCTCCCACCCGTACCGTAGGTACGCGTGGTCTAAGCGAAACAGTAAAGCGGTAGTTCGATTACCTTTTAGTCGTAGAAAGCGTCTATCCCCTATGGCTGCCTTAGACCACTCAGGTTTCGCGGCTTGGGATTCGACACCGGGAACCTACACTCGGAATTCATTCAATGAAGCTTTTGTCAAGCAAATTGTCTCCCCTCTCAACCCACGGTCGTTGCCTCGCTCAATTCAAGCACGTCAATCTCGTGTTCCCTTTGTACCCTTCGTTGGATCTGGAAGTCGGAATGCGGGCATGTTTCAAGCAGTCACAGCCACATCGAGACCGTGGGGTGTTGAATCTTTACGATCACTGTGGGTATGAAGCTGACAGTCTCGAACCAAGAGTTCGAAGTTAACTGCGGTGACGAAGATAGCTATGAAGACATCGAACAAGACGACAGTAACCAATATAAGTTTCATTGATACGAGATATTTCTAGTCTAATTAAACTAGGCTCCCTTTACTTTAGTCACCAGGTCGACCTTGATGATCACCTGAAACGTCGATTCCCTGAGGCGCAAACGTTGCCGGTATGAAGCCGTGGAAAACACCTCGAGAGAAAATATCGTGTTGCGGCAGCCGTAGAGCAGAGCGAAGACTTTCCACTCTAACCGGCACCTTAACCCACCCACTAAACATTACAACCTCAATTTCCGCAACACCATCCGTTATCCCAGCCTGGGATTCGCGCGTTTGTAGCTCTTCACGTGCTGCATTTAACGCTTGAGCTTGTCGAGCTGTATTGTCGGCAGGAAAAAAGAATTCTGCCCCTTCAGGTTGAGGCACGTGGTGGATCGAAAGATGCTGCATCGCAATCGGTCCAACTGCCACACGAGTGGATTGCTGCAGCCTCAATTGTATCCGCTGTAGCTCGGCGTAATCCAGATAGTGGCGTTCGGGTGCGTCAGATGCGCGAAAAACTCAAACGCAAAAGTGTGTGAGGTTTTGATCGTCGGCCATCTACCCAAAGCAGCACGCGTCAACACACTGAGAGCGATGAGAGCCGATGCGATATCCGAGCAGCGTCGAAACAATTCCAAGCATCGTCGACCGGCATCTGCTACACTGGAGGATACGATCCTCATCTTGCTGGGCAAGGAGCAAGATAGTGAGAGCAAGGTATCTTCTGCGCGACAAGCAGCAGATCTGGCTGAAGCTGTGCACAAGGGAGTGCAAGTTCTCAAGGATATCAAGGAATGTACACATATACCCAGTCAGTTCAGCAATCGATGAACCCGCTGTTAGCTAAATGGTTAGACGAGCTCAATCGGCTGCGGAACTAGTTAGTTAACATGAGATTTAGCTAGCAGAATCGACGTGAGTTAGGTCGTAATTGAGTTCTACTGCGTAGCTTCTCGACGAGTCCTTCACGTTGAACACTTCTAATGGGAGTTAAGTTACTTCGGTCGCTTGGCCTGTACGTTAGCACGTCATTAAAGCTCACATACCTTAAATCTGCAGCAGAACTGTGCTCATTATGGACGGGATCATTGCTGTGCCGGAGGCGCACTGAGATCACGTAGTTGTGGAACATGGCTGCGCACAGGATGGTTTTGGTGTCGCGCTCAAGACTGTTTTTGGTTAGGCGTTGGAATACGCCCACTTTCGGACGAAGAGCCCGAAGGCCATTTGGATTTGGATGCGCAGTTGTAACAGGTGGTAATTCTAGGAGCCTTTGTAGTCATCGTCTAGCTCCTTTCGCAGAAATGGTGTGAGGATATGGTCCGTATTCTTGTAGGTGTTGACATCCACAACATATAGTCCGTCTTCCATGCTCTCGACAACCTCCGGGAGACAACTTTCACGATAAGCGCGGATGTCATTGATGCCGCCCGGATGACTAATATCCAAGTAGACGAAACGACTCAGAGCATCACAACACGCTTATACGTTAATACCCATTCGGGCGTAGTGGTCGCTAAAGTATGCTCGAGGTCCGGCGCCATCGCATTGCTTCAACATTGGCGCTCAAACCTTGCACAACCATCCATCCATACAGCAAATCTGCCGACAGCGGCCTACACTGCCGACACGACCATGATTGGTAAAAAAAAAAACCCACCATTTTTTTCCGACTGTCCTCCCCCCACAATCAAGTTGATTGAATCAATGTGGTGAGCACGGCCGTGGGAATGGCTGCCACAGCAGGCACCGGTAGCGGGAACAAGACACGGTGCTCTTGTCTCGATCCAGAAGCGAGAAGGCATTCGAGTAGCATTCGCTAACAGCAACAGCCGTAGCAGAAGGCCCACGCAGCTGGGAATGGTGTAGTGAAGACTGGCAAGGTGCCACCGTCACTACTGCTGGTGGGTACCGGTACGATCAAGGGCCGTCTACACGTGCTGTACGCGACGGTGACATCCTCAGCCCATGGCATGCTGACCAAGTCCAAGTTCACGAACGACGGCGTTGTCGACGCCAAAGGGCTGGCTCGCATCATTTAGCCAACGATGGCGGATCCGATTCACTTCCTCAACTTGACTTGGCGCTACTACGCGCGCTCCGAACCCCGCGACTTCGTGTACCCGGACATCACTGGCTGGGACAACATTGCACGAGGTAACCAAGTAGCGTACCACCTAACCCACTCCGTGGCTTCGACGCTCCCCCGAGCTATGAGCACAAACGCATTGCTCGTGTCAACATGTCGGTCAGCTGGATTTCCGTCCCTGCTACTTCGATACGGCCAACGCCATTGCGATGCACACGGTCGCGTCTCGAAGGGGTTCCAGCGCCAAGCTCATCTCGTACGCAGCTCACTCGACGCCGAAGGACGGCATGCACAAATCGGAGGGTGAGGACAGCGTCTCCTCCGTCAGTAGTGCAGTTAGCAACTTCGGGTTTGAATATTTACTGTTGACTAATCGTCCGAATGTTTCTGCTAAGATATATATACCTGAAATACTGCATCGCGTCTCGTGTTTTGCCATTAACGCATCGCGCTGAGTTACCAGATAGGAACGCTCGAAGAAGACGAGGACCCCAATACCACAATTGTAGCTATCTCGCAGAGAAAACGTGCTGTATGTTTCGAACCTGTAGTGGCGCGAAGGCAGCAACGGCTTAACCGTGTTCTGGACGAGTTGGATAAGAGCAACCAACCTATCACCGCATTGCTGTGGGTCAAACACAGTGACCGTAGACTTGGATGGGTCGACAATTACTCCGCACCAATGGTTTCCGTCGACGTTGACAACCATCAGCAGCGCTGGGGGGGGGGGGGGGGGTCTCCTGGGGCTTGGCGTGGCTGAAAGCGGTCTGATTTCGAGCAAACTCGAGATCCGTTGTAGGAAGGCGTAGGATATTGGCTGGTATTGCCACGACAGGGTGCTCTTTGCGATATTATCTTATAATACTGAGAATAATTATATCCAAGCAGGCTTCGTCAATTTGCTCCTTGCTGCAGAACTCAACCAGAAACCAATTTTCATGCAGCACTCGCAGCCTAAGAAGATGAAGACTTAAATCCTCCGGAGGCATATCGGGTTCATCATTAAAACCAACTTCAGGAGTAAACTCGGTGTGCTTCCCCTGCGCCACCCATTGTAGAGCGACATCTAGCTCGTCGTAACGGTCAAGTAGTCTGTGCCGCTGAATCATTGCATCAACCGTTTCAGCGCGATATGTCGTACCACACACGGTGACGACAACATTTTTGCGGTCAATGAGGATCCCACACGTCTTTTTCCACTTGACTCTGAAAGCATCAACTTTCTTTCCAATCGACTTCAGTATACTTGAAGGCAGAACAACCAAAATCTCTTCAGAAGGCGTTGTACGTTTGCCAGTTTTGCAAGCAATCGAAATACTGGCGCGCTTCATTTCGCACACTTTTAGCTTACGCATGCGCGTAGCGTACTTCGCGTAAGGTGCACCAGCACGGACAGCATCAACAAGCAGTCGTAGTGATAACAGACGAGGTCCCTTTGCGACCACAACCACCCGAATCGGTACTACTGCATTTTCGTCACCACTCTGATCGCGTTGGACATCTTCAGCTGCAATCTCCACCACCAAATCACGATTTTCATCAGTCGAGCTCGACGGTAAATCCACGGACATGCAAACTTCTTCCGCCATCGATTCCTCTTCCAACCCAGCGTTTTCGCTAGTCGCGACCAAGGATAATTCCACGGGCACAGATTCAGATGTGGTTGCTAAAAGCAATGCTGCTTGACTAGGATCCTGTGGAGCTAATTCCGTCTCCGTGTCGTGCCGCACCCCAGGAATATATCTCGCCCAATAATACTCCAAAAAACGCCTAATCCAGCCTTGTTGTGTTTTATCCTTGAGCAACGCAAATTCCTCGATATTCGTGCGGCAGTAACACAGCAGTATTTCCTGAGTGACAACCCCACCGTCACGTCGGCAGTTATCGAAATAATCCAACACACGCTGTTCGTACGACTTCTCATTTCGCCTACGCCCATCACCCTTCCCTCTGTAACGCCCGCTGATTTGACTTGAGTCCTTAATGTGGTTGAGCCCCGGGTCTGACAGCTTGCCACGCCAGCCAAATAGAGTCACTGGTTTTACCTCTAGCTCGTTGGCAGCCTGCGTTAGGGTCCATTCCTTGTGTTCCTGCCAGATCCTCAACTTCTTGACCTGTTCTTCCACTGGAGTCTGCACGCAGTGACGCTTGGACATACCGAACGACATGTAGTGTCAGCGGTGATGAACGTAGAAAAAGAGGGAGATTAAAGTCGAGGGCCCTCGTAGGCTAAACCTGATTCTGATTCTGTTCGAGTTAAATCGCATCAGCTCGAGTTAATTCGCATCCGTTCGAGTTAATTCGCATCCACTCAAATATATGCATATTAACTCGAATGGATACCAAACTACTCGAATGGATACATAATAACTCGAAAGGATACCAAATTACTCGAATGGATGTTCTATTAACTTGAAGCGATAGAAAACTTCAATTATACAAGTTATCGCTCTATCTACCTTTCTCGCCGGCAGAAGCGTAACTAGACGCTTACACGGCTCTTCTTGGTTTCTACTCTCGATCAACCATGAGCGACAAACAGGTGCTTCGGGTGACTTGGTGCTGGGTCTGAAACGCCTCCAATCTTAGCCCGAGCTGCGTACGCAGCAAAAAAGGAGTCTAGTTTGCCTTCACCATGCAGTTTGCGGAGGTGCTTCAAGACGGATGATCCGTTCTTTCGCTTGATACCGTGTTCACCAAAGAATTTGTACAGGTTCGTCTCTGCTTCTTGTCCAACACGCAGAACGTCATCGGAGTACTTCTGGGCTGATGGGTCCAGCTCAAATTCGTTTGGCAAAAAACAGCTTCATGTAATTTGTGAACTGCTTGTAAGAAGATTTCTTCTGCCGCGAATCGCAAACTTCCCATAGGCGGGGATTCTTGTCGTACCACTCGAACCAAATTGCTGCCGGAGACTTCGGAGCGGCTTTCAAACCACATGGATTCACTTTTAGCGTAGTTTTAGCTTGGGGCGCCGAATTGGAAAGTGGGGTAGCCCCGTTCGGAGAGCTGGATAGTTGGCCACCGCATTCTCCAGTGGCTAGCCGCCCCTCCATTTCGCTCAATATTTTCGTCAGCTCTTGGTTCATGGAAACCAACTCCCCAGTGACGCAATTTTGATGATTGATCAGTCGCTCCTCCTTCGTGATTTCTGCAACACTGTCCGCCGATGCATCCTGACCTTTTTGAGTAGATTCCTGCTGAAGTTCGGAGCTCCACGACAAAACTTGCGTCTTCGATATTCCAAGCGCGAAAAGACAGTCGCGCATTCTGCTAGCGTAAGGGCACATCGGATACCGGTCGAGGACTTCCGGAAATTTCTGAATCAGAACAGCAACAAGGACACTAAGCACTCGACCATTAATCCGCATCTCGGGGTCGTGCGCCTTGATGCTAGTTTGAGATAGCAGAGCAGCGAGGGAATTTGCTTGACTCTATGTCGCCGAGTCAAACCAGGACAAGATAGGGACGGCGGCTTTCTTGCATGAGTCCCAACCACTCAACACCCGGGACACTTTTTGGTTTTCACTTGTAGTGTTGAACACATAGGCAAATGCCTTATTTGTGGCAGTCATGTTCCACGATTCTCGATCAAAAATCCACTGCGCACACAGTGATGGATCGCGATTAGCATGCTGGGCACCACCGCGTCGAAATGAGTGAAAGGTAAGGTTGGAAGTTGGCTTTGATTCTGCTTGTGCATCCGATGCAGCCTTGACAACGGGATTCACGGACGAATGAATCTTCATGGTTTTTTTCGTGGTTCCGAGTTCTGGGACATCAGCTGGTGTATTGTTCGGAGAGCAATTATCTAAGGCCTCAATAAGGGGAACACCCACCGGTGCGGACAAGCTCTCGGTGCCACCATCGTATAGCCTAGGGTGCTCGAGTACATGCGCTGACGGAAAGTCTTGCAACACCAGCACTATAGCAATAGCGTGCAGCGGGCAGGTGATAAAGCTGTCCTTGTCAGGAAGTAGGGAGAGTCCTTGTTCTTCAGAGGTCTTGACACGAATCAGCCGGACGAATATAACACCATCAGCGCTCACAGACAAGCAACTCTTCGCTACAAACCCAAGATCAGAGGCCCGCCCAAACGTATACCACATAAAGGCAAGCAGCGCAGCATCCTGGTAGTCCTTAGGACTTGCAGCGTCGTAGTAGAGTCCATCCATCAAAATTCGCAGGTCCTCTTTTGTGCAGGCAGGTGCCTTCTTGGCTACCCCACCCTCGCTTCGCTTCAGGCAGTAGCGTTCGAGCGTTTGGGCCATCTTGAGCAGCTTCTTTTCGATGGCTGAGCGATGCTTCGGATAGCGATCAAGCAGCCAGTTTTTGGCGTGCCGATAGTAGCTCATAACCGAGTTCTTAGCCAGCAGCTTACCCGCCCTCCCGTTCACAAAGGCGAGATACACAGCAAAGCGGTCCATCAGCTTGACAAACGTAGAGCCGTCCTCGTCACCGAGAAGGCACGACGATATGAAACCCATGTTAACATCTTCAGTCGCTAGGAAGCGCTCAAAAGCGTTGATCGCAGTCATCTTCGCTCTTTTTAAAGCGTCATGAGCGAGCTGTTCCAGGCTCATTGTCGATTGCAGTATTTTGTCGGCAGCCGCGCGAATATGAAAGTAGTATGCGGCCAACTGATGATTCGTAAGCCTCCCACGCATATCTCGGAGCTCTCGCCGACAAAATATGTCGGTTAACTGTCAGTAGACGTTTAACCTACCCCTAAGTCCAGTGATTGGTATATTTGTGCTATGCAGTGATTTCACTGGCAAATATTCACGCTCTTGAGCGTTTTCTGGACGCTGGCTGCATATTTTATTCTAGATAACCTTGTTCGGTCGGCAGGTTAGCGATATTCATCAGAGAAGCAACGCAGCCGTCAATCACACCATTTTTACTGCGAAGGGCGAAATCATTGCTTGCATGTTCACGCTCCGTATATGTCATCGGGAATTAATCTGAAGCGCGATTGATGGGTTGTAGCCAAGTAATGTTGGCCAACTTCATCACAGATCTACGCCAGCCACGGATACCCCAACCTTTCCAATCATCTGAACCGTCACCCCCCCCCCCCCCCCACCCCCCAGCTACGATGCTGGCGCCCAAGAATCCGCTGCAGTCCCTCCATCTTCGCGTGGTGGACCCACGGTCTCGTGACATTTTCCGGTGGCTCGAGTGGTTCATTATGCAGCGCTCCCCCTTTTCGTTTATCGAGAGGAAGCTCACGCTACTTAACGCCAACCTATCCGTCATTAGCGAGGAGGCGGTGTTGCGTTGCCTCTCTTTGGTGGTTGCGGAGACCGAAGCTAGGGTAGCTTGTGGGCTCCCTGAGAAGTGTGACCTAATTCTTGGCGGATGGGGCGACGGGGTGGGGGGAGACTTTGTTGATTTCTTTGCGGTTTTCGACAATGGGATGACTCCATCTGAATCAATTTTAGGCTCCTACTATAACGAGCCAGGTGTGTCCGTTATCTAGCGTACACTATAGACTGCGAGGAAGCGCGTGAGACTCAGGAGACTGAGTCTGAGTATGGGCTTTGGGTCATATTGAACTCTGATTTATGT
>LGTU01000787.1:0-40143 GCA_001314425.1 Phytophthora pluvialis | reverse complement strand
TGTGTTCACTATGCTTGAGGTAGATCACTTGGCTTGAGTATGGTGTGACGTCATTCGACCGAACACGCCGAGATGTTGACGGGACGCTTCTACTGGATTTTCCGCGATAGTTCAAGTTGCGTGTCGCGTGATTACGCAATCGATTACGTAATCTTGGTTCTCAGACGTCTGAAGTCAGAATTCATGTAGAATTCGGGCGTCAGGAATTAGGATTCAGCATCAGTCTTCTTGACTTCGTTTGCTTGATCTACTTCTTGGTAACTTGTGGTTGTAGGCTTCCAGCGCACGGTTCTTGAGTGCTGGGGAGGCATGGTGTTGGTACTTGGTCTGCGTTGTCGCTCAGATCGCAGCAAGATGAGGTGTCCCCAGGGATACATTCTCCTGGGACATTTTCCGTCAGAATTTAGACATTCATCGTAAGGAAAAGTCCGGTGGCTGGACGTAGTGCAGTTTGATATTCTGGGTGTGCACCATCAGAATTCACACTTCCAGCCAGGGGCCCATCTGCGACTAGGCGGCAGATCTTTCCGTAAATCACCTGCCTCCCCCCGTCGACACCCATGTTGCACGGGTACGGCCAAACCATAGCCTCTGTCTCCCAATATAACTCCACGGAAACCACACAAAACCAGTCGGGTGACGGCAGCGCGTAGGCGAAAAATCCTGAGGTGCCTCGTGTCACAAACGTAAAGGCTGCTGTTTCTTCCTCATGACCCGTGTAGCCTGCATCCTTTACTTTCTTGTGCACAGCGTCAATGAGATCGCTTCCGCCCAGCCGCCCTGTGACATGGTGATGCACTAAGCGCTGAGCCGTTGAGAGCTTTGGCGCCGTATCTTCCCTGAGGCCGAATCGCTGGAGGAGTGCGTTCCAGATGCGTTTGGGCTTCATGCCTTGGGATGCCCACTCCTTCACCACGTCCTTCATGGCTGGCGCCAGCACTGGACGCCGCTGGGGTTGAGCAGGAGTTACGTGGTCGTAGGCGTCTTCTATAGTGACGAGGCTTTGCAGCTGACAGCATAGCACGCGAGCGCGCCAGGGACATTCTTCCAAGATGCTCACATCAGCACACGCCGTGCATGCGCAGCGTAGGCGCTGCACTCGCATCGAATGCGGCGTTGGCAGCACGTTGGCAGCATGCAGATGTTGCACGGCGTCAGGTCGCTCTTGTCGATGCGGTACTTCTTGAGCTCTGTAAGGAGAGCTTGACCCTCGGTCAGAGGTATCGCCGAAGCGAGGAGCTGCCAGGGGTGGCGCTGAGGCACCTTGTTGGAGATCATGTTGTTGGAGCTGGGCGTCGAGGTGTGAGTGGCAGGATCTTTGGTTGCAAAAGCAAATGTATCGGTGCCCCCCCCCACTTGATAATCATTGGGAGAAATCGTCTGCCTAGTAATGTGTCGAAATGCTGCCGAGTGGTGGCCGCTGGAAAATTGGTGGTGTTCGGACATTCTAAGTGCTGCTCGTACTTACACTGTGCAGTCAGCACACTTTTAGTGCTTCTGTGCGTTTATCAGTGTAAACAGTAGTCTCTCAGCCGCGGCGACCAATCCTGGACGCGAACGGGACCACGTGTTCGTACGGCTGTCCGCAGCTCTACCGATCCTGGCAGTGTGCGGCCAGCACTCTATCAAGAGTTCAAGTCAACGCCAGACCGTCGAGCGGTCGCCTCATCATTTCAAGGTGTACCCAAAGGGAGGTATGCACCCCGACTTGAGAGGTCGATGTTTTGCATGTGTTAAAGGTTCAATCAGAGTTCGATTTGCCCTGAAGGACGCAGGCGCCTAGTTTGCTTGTGTAGGGAAGGCCATTGAGAGGTTCCAACAAAATTCAATCCACATAGCTACATAGCGACTGTGCCTCGGTGCGGGAGTTGTTAGCTATTCCATATTTCTACATGCTAGTGTATGGTTCTAGTGTGTATTTCATATTTGGGGGGANGGTGGTCCCAGAGTGTGTGTGAGTGCTTTGGATTTGGACCGGGCTCAAACCGAGTCAACTAACTCCAAGATCGGGTCGAACCTTGTGACCCGAGAGAAGAAAGGAGAAGCTGTTACGAGCCTTGCCCAGGCTCTGATCAAATAATAAGGCGGTTCTCGGCCGAAACCCAAGTCGTTCCGGAAAAAGAGGGGTTGTTACGAGTCTTAGCCGGACTCGGAAAGAGAGAAAGAGGAGGCTGTTAAGACCTGTAACCAAGGTCAGAAAATAAGTGGTTTGAAAGTGTGCAGTGTCGTGTTTGTATCAAGAAAACCCCGGGGCATTTCGGGCAAGGACACGTGCGGACTGAGACCTGTCAAGCGGGGAGCGATCTTCGTTTGGGGGAGCCTGGAGACATCTGAAACCGGAGGCAGCTGCTGTGGCCGACATACGCCTGGGCTCAAAGCGTAGCCCCAGTAAAGAACCAAAGCCAAGGGATTTGCAAGGAGCGCGTACACACGCCTCACTCAGACCCATCAGCTCAGAGTCTGACCTGAACGGGTCTAAAGCGGATCTGTAACCAAGGTTCTACGTCTGTTGCTGCTTTTGGGCAACACACCTCGCCACACATGCCCATCCGGCACTGCATCAAGCGGTCTGAAGTAGTGGCACCTTCGTGCGCATCACGGTCCTCGCGAGCACAAGCGTGGCCAGCTGCATACTCCTCATGCTCAGTCGCCGCCTCGGCCGCATGCTCAGTGCTGGAAGCATCATTGGCATCGTCGCTACCGGAATCATTGCCGCCACGGTCGCCGGCGCGGTCACTATCTCCACCGGTAGTCTGCTCACAAGCGGCACGCCGTGTCCTAGCGGTGTCGGCTCGGCATTGCTGCGTTGCCTCTCCTCTCCTCAGCTGCAATGTCTAACTGCCGTCGTACTCTGCGTCTGTAGCGGCGCACATGAGCTTCTCGATCCTCCTCGCTCAGCTCGCCATTCCCTCACAACGCACACAGACGACGAGTGCTGATGGTGGTGCATTCCCATAGATCTCCCGCCTCATTATCGGTTACGAACTCGATCATTTCGCTGTGCCTCGTTCTGTAGTGAGACGGTGTCGGGAGTTTGGCATCAGACATGACGGTGTTCGTGAAGTGACGGAGGCATAGGCGATCCAGGGAAAGGCCACGTGCTCTCCCTCAAGCAGCTCCGCCAAGCTGTGAGGGATACCGACGATCACACGTCGGAGCTGCATGATCAACTTGCTCATAGGGAATCCAGCCCTCTTCAGCTCGCTGCGGACCCCTTTCAGCCTTTCGTAGAAGGATCTTCTCCCTGAAGCCAAATTTCACGAGGTAGCAGCCTCGATACGGCCTTGAGTCATTGCCGAGGGTGCCCAGCCAGCGTCCAATGTCGGAAAAGGCTAGTCTGTCTCACGACGTCACTCGCATCAAGACCCCACAGCAGAACTGGTGTACACCGTATAAAAGATAAAAAGAGTTCGAGGCACACCTCGCCCGATGTGCTCCGCCATTATGATATACAGCGGCACAAGAAGAGGCCCGTCGTATTCTGAATCATCGTCATCCGTGTGAGCATTGTCCTCGCCGTCGCTTACGACGGTAATACTCTCATGTGCCAACAGGTCTTTGCGTGATGGCAGCTCGTCTTCTCCGTCGCTGTTAGAGTCGATATCGTCGCCCTCGAAAACACCGTCAGCAACACGAACCACAACTGTGTGTATACGCAATATAGCCAACCACGCTCGGGCCGGTGCACTCAAACGCACTACTCGCTGTTCCCTAAGTTTTTGGTGGAGCAACCTGGACAAAGTGGCTCGCTCTGCGTCGCCCAATCGAAGGACTGCGGGAATCTGGGCGTTTAGCAGGTTAAATTGAGCCTTCATCACATCAGTCTTCAGACCCTCGATTGTGTTGCGGGCCAGCTCACTGGAGCCTGTGCTGACGTCGCTCCTGGTGTCGTATTCGACGTCGCTCGAAAACTCGTCGCTCTGTACGTCAAACCTGGGATCGCTTCGGAAGATAGTATTTTAAGAATCGCATGCGTCGCTTCCACGCTCACCATGTTGCTTGATTTCCACTGCAGCATAACTCATCGTAAAACTAGGGCGAGGGCTTGGCCTGGAAATTCGTGAATGGGTTTGGTTCAGACAGCAGACTGTGGGGATTTGGGGGTGATGAACTCAGGCGGACCACTCTCTGCTTCAAGAGGCCAGCCTGATGCACGGTACGCTCGTCGCGAGAGCTCACTGTCGTCGATGCATCCAGTGTTGTTCAATTACGCAATTTATATATTATCACCATAACAACACTCGTCCTTCAGCGGAGTTGATATACTATATTAAACCGCAACATTTGCGTTGTGTGGCTTCAACTTTGAGTTGTATTGTGCTTTGCAGATTAAATGTCGCTCCGTTTTATGGCCTATATCGAGCCTGTCCGGAGAATAAAACCAGGCATAAAAATGATGTGGCACAAATGGATCTAGAATTATATAACTGGCCGTGATTTGCGTTCTCAAAAGTGCAAAAGGGACCGATATAAAGGATATCGATGCTGATTTGCCGCCCTAAGTAGATCGATTTGTACTTTATAAAGACCTCGATTTATAAAACGACCTTAAATTAATATAAAGCGAGATCGCAGCTAAGTGAAAACGACAAAAGTATCGAAAGTTACAAAAGGCCAGTTCTGGATGGTGCCAATGGAATTCAGTTAGGCAGGTTACTAAAACCTGGTTATTTGCAAGGCCATCCGGATACGGGAGCTGCACTCGATCCTGAAGGGTTTCTTCAGGCGCATGCGGCATTTTCGGCCCAAAGGCAGAATGGCGAGGCAGGACCAGAACGAGTCGGTGACGGACACGCCCGTGCTGGAGGAGGCGCCGCGCGCGGATTCGGCCGCCGCCGAGTCGAACAACCGCGGCAACTTCACGCGCAACCTGAACAAGGAGGCGGACGAGAGCGTGGCGCGCAAGATGTTTCTGGGCGGGCTGGCCTTCCTGCCGTGGCTGCACCTCGTCAACGTCATCTTCTACCGCAAGCAGTTCCTGGACCCGAGCGTCGACGCCAGTGTCACCCTGTGTGCGTGCTGCTGTAGTCCCCTTGCTGCAGCTTATCGTCGTGTGCTATAATACCTACTGCCAGTGCTGACCTTTGGTAAATCTGCTGCTGTTGCTGCTGCCAGGGGTGCGACGGTCGTTCATGGGCTTCTGCTTCTGGACGGTGCTCTTGCTCTCGTGGGTGCTCGTCTTCCAGCTCAACTGGAAGGAGTTCGGCTGGCAGAGCCTCGTCATGGTCGTGCCCGACGAGGACGAGAACGCGGGCTGGTGAGCTGCGGCAGAGCTGAGACCAAGGAGCCTGACGCTGACGCTGCCGGCCCGCCGCCGCCGCAGTCTGCCGACACTGTACTATGCTCCCACTCCATTTCGTCGCTACAGAGGCCGGTGAAGATGCTCCGCAGGCCCACAACTAGGCGGCGTCCTAGCGACACCATAATTCCATACATACTTCAATACTAAAAGCCGTGTTCGTGAGACCATACTGAAACCAACTCAATCTGCGGCCGTACATTCGCACCTAGTCGGGTAGGAACAATATCTCGAGCTGCCACCGAAGCACAAAAGCGCCAGCCCTCGACACCTGCTCTCCGCTCCCCCACCCGGCCACCATGAGCGCCCCCATCCTCTCCATCGACACACAGCACGAGGATATGATCGTACGTCGTCTTGGTCCCTTGTCTGACCTTTCCCGCTTCGCTTCCGCGTCTCCAACGCCTCAGAACTGACGAACTGCGATGGCCATTGGCCTCTGGCACTGCTATTGCGACCGTTCCTCGCGTACTACAGCACGATGCGCAGCTGGACTACTACGGCAAGCGTCTGGCCACCTGCTCCTCGGACCGCACCATCAAGGTGTACGACGTCACGGGCGACGTGCAGAACAACGAGCAGATCCTGACGGGGTACGCAGGCACTGGCTGCAGTCGTATCTATTGGCAATGCGAGCGTGCCATTAATGATTCCTTCGTTTGTGGGGGTGGAACTGCAGCCACGAGGGCCCCGTTTGGCAGGTGGCGTGGGCGCACCCCAAGTTCGGCGTGCTGCTGGCGGCCTGCTCGTACGACGGCAAGGTGATCATCTACCGCGAGCAGAGCTTGAACCAGTGGACGCAGGCCTACGTGCACGCCTTCCACGAATCCTCGGTCAACAGCATCGCCTGGGCTCCGCACGAGTACGGACTCGCGCTCGCCTGCGCCTCCGCCGACGGAACCGTCTCCGTGCTCAGCTACTCGCGTACGTGATGAGCTGCGTTGCCGCCGTGGTCTGGATACTTTATCCCAGTAGCTGACTAGGCGCTATGTTTTGTTGTGGTTGTTGCAGCGGAGGGTTGGAGCGTCAGCCACTTCAAGGACAGCGCGCTGGGCTGCAACGCCGTTAGCTGGGCGCCGTTTAACTCGGTGGGCTCGCAGGGTCCTTCGGGCCCGATCCGCCGCGTCGTGACGGCGTCGTGCGACAAGACGATCAAGATCTGGAGCCTGTCGGAAGGCGAGACGGAGTGGGCGAAGCAGGAGCTGAGCTCCGCTCCCGCGCACAGTGACTGGGTGCGGGATGTGGCGTGGGCCCCGAGCACGGGACTGCCCGTGAACCTCATCGCCAGTTGCTCTGAGGACAAGCACGTGTACATCTGGTCGCAGACTGCCGAGGACAGCGTCTGGAAGCGCGAACTGCTGCACACGTTCGACGCTCCGGTGTGGCGTGTGAGCTGGTCTGTCACTGGCAACGTGCTGGCTGTGTCCTCAGGCGACCACAAGGTCACGCTCTGGAAGGAGACGCTCGACAAGAAGTGGATGTACGTACTCCTCGCTTGTCCATGACTTTCATCCCAAACTAATTTGATTTTTTGTTTGTTTGCTGTTGCTACTTGCAGTCAAATTTCGTCTGTGGACGAGGCTGGTGCCATTCACAACGGCAACTAGTAGATGCGTCTGGCCCTGTTAGGAGACTGAAAGCCGCGGTAAAAGGCGTGCTGGGTCACTCCGATTTGACTTGTACTTCCCCTTCCTCCGTTCTGGTTGCCCGCAAAATGCTTAGACGGCAGGTGATCATTCTTGGTGGGGTGTCCTCCGTTGGAATGAGGAGAGGTGAAACAGAGTACTACCAGGTTTTGCGAGGCGGAAAGCGTCGATGACACCAAAAACATGACAGGTACTATCGACAAACAGAACAAGAACTCGAGCAACACACATGCGTACATACCTATCGAATGTTGAAATCAGTAGTTGTCTATGTTTGCAGGTCGGTCGATGCGGCATCTATCGAGCTAGTCTCGCTGTTGCGTCAATCATGATCCTATCCTAGTTGTAACCTGTGCATCTGCCTACTCCTCGTAGTTGCGCGTCCAGCGCCGCTGGAACTTCTCTTCGAGCGCCTGCACGCACTTGTAATGTACCTGGTGCTCGTGATTGAAGCTAGACAGCGTCATCTGGCGCTCAGGAGAGCGCGCTTCCTCCTTCTTCCACTCCGGATCCGACGGATCCAGTCTCTTGCTGATCAGAGCGCTATGTCTCTGCTCCACCGTCCGCAAGTACCCCGCAATCCACACGTCGTCAACCGTCACGCAGACCGGCGGGATGTCTGCGAGCGCCTCCACGTCCGTAAAAAATCCGCGTCGATATGCGTTACCGCAACACGCTTGCAAGATATCCACGAAGCGCCCATTGGGGCGCATGAAGTAGGGCACGTAAGCCGGCACCACGCCCACTTCGTGCCATAAGGGGAGCATGCCCCATCCGCAGACGCCCAGGACGTCGTCCGGCTTGGCGACGGCTTCCCACGCCAGCGAGGCCACCAGCTCCGACGGGTACTCGAAGTCGTCGTCCAGCGTGATGATCAGCGTCGACGCGTTGTTCTCCAGTCGCAGAGCCCCCAGTAGCTTCGTGGCCGGACCGTCGTCCACGCAGCGGTTCACCTTGACCAGCGGCGCGAAGCTCACGAGCTCGGCCGGGATCTCCGTCTCGTCGTAGGAGCGCTCCGGGTGCCGCTTCATGGGGCCCTCGGGGATGTTGACGTAGATCTGGTCCGGCTGCAGGCTCTGCCTGGCCAAGGAGCGCACGCTGTCCATGACCTTGTCCAGGCGGCTGGGCGTCGTGGTGAGTGACACCACGACGCGGAACGGCGGGCGCCAGGGCGGCGACTCGGGGGGCAGGTCGTCGGCCGCGCGGCCGTCGTAGGCCGAGGTGAAGAGCGCCGTGGCCGCGGGCGAGATGCTGCCGTAGCGCACCAGCAGTTGCGTGTAGCCCCAGCACGCGAAGAGCGCGGCGCCCGCGAGCAGCGCGCGCAGGAGCGTCACCTGGCGCAGCCACGAGCGCGGGCCTTTGCTGTGGCGCGGAAGCACCGGCTGGCGCATGAACACGCCCCACTCGCGAGCCATGCGCGTGAGCATGGAGAGACCTCGAAGCTGCGGGAAACCGATGGGAAATGGCTGCACTGTATGTACCCATCCCTTTTGCGTGGTACGCTGTACCCATCCCTTTTGCAGGGTACGTTGGGTACGTTGTACCATGCTGGATTCTTGCTTTGTCAGCCTCAGTATCAGTATGAACCTGTTCGGGCGCAAGTCGGCGGCGCCCGCGCGCACGGGACCCGTGGCGACGGCCGATACGATCCGCAAGCTGCGCGAGCAGCTGGAGTCGCTAGAGAAGCGCGAGCTGCACATCGTGAAGAAGATCGCGCTGCAGCTGCAGGAGGCCAAGCAGAAGAGCGCGGCCAAGGACAAGCGCGGCGCCATCTTCGCGCTCAAGCGCAAGAAGATGTACGAGGCCGAGGTGGAGAAGCTGCAGGGCGCGCGCATGACACTCGAGACGCAAGTCATGACGCTCGAGAGCGCGCACGTCAACATGGAGACCTTCACGGCGCTGCGCTCGGGCGCCGAGCAGATGAAGTCCATCCACGGCCAGATGAACGTGGACAAGGTGGACAACATCATGGACGACATCCAGGAGGAGATGGCCACGGCGGACGAGATCGGCCGCGCCATCTCGCAGCCGCTCGGCTCCCAGCTCTACGACGACGACGAACTCGAGGACGAGCTGCGCGAAATGGAGGAGCTCGAGCTCGAGGAGAAGACGCTGGAGCCCGTGGCCGCCACGCCCACAGAAGCGGCCAGAGTTCCGTCGGCGCCGGTTGCAGCTGCGGCCACTGCCCCGTCGGCGCCGCCTGCACCCATGGCGCAGTACAAATTGCCGGACGTGCCCACGCACACCGTTGAGTCCAACATCAACGTGGAGGGCAACGCGGACGAAGACGAGCTGGAGGCGCTGCGGAAGCTAGAGGCATCCATGGCACTGTAGTGTGCTCCAGGTCATAAGGAAACAAGAGCAAGTTGAAGAAGAAAGAGCTCGTGACGACTGCGTTCCTGTTGTTGCGAGCTAGATATGTATGGCAATAAACAGAAACACACACGCAACTGAGCAGATAGACGGCTGTACACAATCGCTTGCTCTCTCCTCGCCTTGCAGTGTGCCCTCTTGCGGCTCCTGTCTGACAGCAGCCTGCTCTCCTGTCGCCTTGCATCTATCTCTTGACCCACTGGAATTTCTTACGGGCCTTGGCCTGACCAGCCTTCTTCCTCTCGACCATACGCGAGTCACGCGTGAGCAGTCCTGCCTTCTTGAGCGCCGGGCGCATCTCCGGGTCGAAGTTCTGCAGCGCGCGGGCGATGCCGTGACGCACAGCGCCGGCCTGGCCCGTCACACCTCCTCCCTTGACCGTGCAGTACACGTCGAATCCGCCGATCTTCTCCACCACGGAGAAGGGCTGGAGCACGTCCTCGCGGTGGGTGTCGCGCACGAAGTAGTCCACCAGGTCCTTCTTGTTCACCTGGATGCGGCCCGTGAAGGGCTGTGCGGCGGGCTTGACCCATACGCGGGCCGTGCTGGTTTTGCGGCGGCCGGTGCCGTAGGCGCGGCCCTTCTCGTCAAGCTTCTGCACGCGCACGATCTTGTTCTTGGCCTCGTGGAAGGCGACGCGCGCTGACTTGGCGCGGGTCGCGCGCTCCTCCTCGACGGTCACCATGTTGCGCACAGACTGCAGCCACGTGGGGACGCCCTCTTCGGTCACGGCATCAGCGTTGCCGTCGAAGCCGAACCACTTGTCGCCGTCCTGCGCGCCCCAGCGCTCCTCGTCAAAGAACTCGGCGTTGTGCGCCAGGAAGGCGTCCAGGCGGCGCCGCCGCTCGGCCGTGGAGATGCCCTCCTCGTCGATGGGCAGCAGCTCCTCCACCTCCTCCTCCACCTGCTCGTCGTCCGAGTCCGAGTCGCTACCCGAGTCTGAATCCGAGTCCGAGTCGCTGTCGCTGTCGTCCTTGGACGCGAACAGCTTGGCAGCGTCCGCGTTCTTCTTGCCATTCTTGCTGTCGTCGCTCAGGAAGCGCGCGCCAGGCACCGACACGGCGCTCAGCAGCGGGCGCGCGGAAGACGGGCGCAACGCACTCGCAGCCGCGGGGGCCGCCGCGCGCGCCACGCGACGCGCCGTCAGCAGCAGCAGCTTCATTTCCTCGTCCTGAGCTCCTCGATGCAGGGCGTGAAATGGCTCGGCGTGTGTGGTGGCCATTCATTGAGGCGCACACCTCAATAATGAATGCGTCGCAATAGCGCAATTACTGCAATAGACCTCAAATAGTGAGTCCCCTTCACTTTGCGAGCCAAAAATCCAGACCGGGAATTCGGATCCGCCTCAAAGTCCTTGAAAGAGGGAACCACCTCGTTAGCGGTCGATAAATAGTTTGCCTGCGTCAAAGCGATGGGGATTGGCCCAGGCGATCGGCCAATCATATAGGTCTGGCTCACTTCAAGGCCGTCATCGGAGGCCTCGGCGGCTGCGGCGCTCTCTGACGGCCACGGACACCGATTTCTTCATGCCCCTGTCCACGCAGCACATCACGTGGCTTCCGCACTACCAAAGGTTCGCGTGAGTGGGGCAACAAAACGGTGCGCACGGTTCCTCAACGCCCCTCCCGACCAAGAAATCGCCAATCGTGATGCCTGTCGTACTGTGCACTGTACAGGTACAGCATAGGCAGTAAAAGTACTATTCGCGGAATGTTAGGTGTTGCTTACTAAAGACTCTTTGTGGTCGGTGATGCCACAAGGCGTCCGCTCGAAGCGCGTTCATTACCGGTATGAGGTGGAGCCTGGCGTGAGTCTAAGCATTGAACTATGTTTGCGCAGTGGGGGATGCGGACGATTTCTTCGACGCGTTCTTCTTCGGCACCTTTTACAACGTGGACACTGGCCGACGAAAGGACCAAGGATAACATTTCCATCGCTGTTTTAACTAAGTATTTATCTTGTTTCGGTTGTGTAGTGTTGCGTTCGTACTTCCTCCTGCTTCGCTCTCCTCTCACTTGTCTACATGGTACAGGTCTGCCTACTCGGCGATGGACTCCTGCTGCTGCGCGGGCGGCTGCTGCGCCTTCATGACCTCCTGGTACAGTAGGTCTTTGAGCGTCTGCGGGTCGTACGACATCTGCGCGTAGTCGAACTGCGTCAGCTTGGTCGCGACGTCGGCGTGGCACGGCTGCTCCAGCTGCGGGTCGCGCCACTGGCTCACGTACGGGTGCTCCAGCGCCTCAGCGGCCGTGATCCGCTTGGCCGGGTCGAACTGCAGCAATCGGTCCAGCAGATCCAGTCCGTCCGGGTTGGCCTCCGGGAACACCTGCGCCCAGTCCACCTTGGGCACGTGCGGGTTCTGGACCAGGAACTGACGGCCGGCGTAGCGGCGCGCCAAGGGGTTATCGCAGAAGCTGAACGTCGTCGGCGTGCCCACAATTTCCACGATCACCTTCAGCTGGTCGACGTAGGACGTTCCGGGGAACATGATGCGTCGACCCAGCAGCTCGGCGAAGATGCAGCCGATAGACCACATGTCGATAGCCTTCGTGTACGCGTTCGCCAGCAGCAGCTCTGGTGCACGGTACCACCGTGTAACCACATACTCCGAGAGCCCTTCTGCCAGATCCCGGTCGTTCGCATGCCGTGCAAGCCCGAAATCGCAGATCTTGATCCGGCAGTCCGAGTTCACGAGAATGTTGCTCGGCTTGAGGTCGCGGTGCAGTACGTCCGCGGCGTGCAGGTAGTGAATGCCGCAAAGCATTTGGTACAGGAAATACTGAACCTGGTCGTCGCTCAAACTCTCCTTCGAGTGGATGATGCGACACAAGTCCGTCTCCATGAGCGGCTGGATGATGTACAGGTCTTCGAAGTGCTCGTAGTCGAGTGGTTTCTGCAGCTCATGGAAGCCCATGAGGCACGGATGTGTCCCAATCTCACTCATCAACTTGATCTCCCGGAGGGCCAACAAAGCCACCTTCGGATGCCGCAGGAACTGGCCCAGCTTCTTGATTGCAAATGTGCCGCCGTGCACAAAGTCGCTTGCCGCGATCACCTCTCCGTAAGTGCCTTTTCCTACAATCTTGACCATGCGGTACTTTTCCGCCAGTTGATACCGTACGCCGTTGATTACGAACTGGTGCATGACCTCCTCGCCAGGCGGCGAAAATTGCTGCGTCAGTTTTGTGAACGAGCGGAAACTGGTACGTGCTGCAGACGGGCTTTCGAACGACGCGAGAGACGAAGCACCAATACTGCCATCGTCTGAGCAGAAACTGCCCCGGAAGCTTGACACCGAGGATCGCTGCGAGATCGATCGATGTGACATCGACGAAATTGTGAGACCGAGCAGCAGCTTGCCAAAGAAACTCTGGTGGTCGTTCGACAGCACGTAGCTCTGTAGCTCTCCTACCCTTGACGCGTTGCTTCCGATTTTCCTCCGGCTTCGTCGGCCCATCAAGCGGCTGGAAATGGTGCTGCCCGTGCTAAATCCGCTGCCACCACTGCTGCCGTTCAAGAAACTAGCGAGGTTCACGTGCGTGCGGGCAACAACCTCGTGGTTCGAGTTACGGCAGCACTCAATGAGCAGCACGGTATTGTCGTCGCGCGACAGCCGATCAAACTGCAAAAACAGCTCTTGTTGGTAATTGTAGGACCACGATGGCGTCAGCTCACCCGAGTCGGCGGGACACTCTACAGGAGCAGCCGCCCGAGACTGAGCCTCTGTATGCCACACGCCTTCAAATTCGTTGGTATCCAGCGAACAGCGAACGAAAAACTCGTCGCCCTGCAACTCGCGCGATCGAACGTCCGTGATCTGGTACAGGTTAATTGAAACCACGTATCCGCCGACGACGGATTCACGAATGCGCTCTGCTAGCGACGGCAGCGTGAGGTTCGTCGTGCACCCGGGCGCTTTGAACACCACACTGGAGGCTACGACATCGCCGAAAATCTCCCAGCGACTCACTCGGCCGCCATCGTTCGGCTTGAAGTGCAGCTTGTGCGTCCACTGCTGCATAAACGTGGTCTGGTTGTACCGCACCTGCATGGTTTCCCTTCCGGAGATGACGACCACGCGGTTGCGGTTCCGGCGGTGGCGAGGTTCAAAGTCTGGGGTCTCATCCTGCTCGTCGTCCTCCTCCTCCATCTGGATGCTCTCCACCACGAACTGCTCCACCTGCACAGACTGGGACAGCCTCGAAAAGTACTCGAGGATGCCGCCAAAGCCGCGGTACTTGCCCTCGAACGGCACCATGGGCAGGTAGTTGCTGCGTAGGATCACGTCGGACTTGAGCAGCGAGAAGAAGCGGACCAGCACGTGGTCCATCGGCGCGAGCACGTTGGTCTTGGCCAGCGGCTGGCTGGGGGCCACCGGCATGAACGACGCGGTGGACTTCTTCCCGCTAGGCAGCGTCAGCGTCAGACTCGATCGGTCCGTCTCCTCCGTCGCACCGCCGGGGGTGCCCGGCCCAACGGCGGAGGGCGACGGGGGCACGTCCGTCCTCACGCCCCCTTCGTCCGCCGCCGCCCTGGCACACAGCGCCGCGTAGAAGTACTCGTAGCCCGTGTAAAAGTCCGTCACGTTGGTGCGCACGCGCTGCACGGCCGGCCGCATGTGGCCCGAGAGGTCGAAGTCGGCGATGGCGTCGGCCACGAACTGCAGCCACGCGTGCTTGCTGGCCTCCGAGTTGGTGCGGAAGTGCAGCTGGTGGCCCTTCTGCGTGGCCAGCGTGAACCTGAAGGCGGACTCGGAGTCCGCGGCGGAGGCCGCGGACGGGCTCGTGGCCGCCGCGGCGTCGGCCCCGGCTTCGGACTGCGGGCTAGCGCCGGCCACGGGGGTAGACGCCGCCGACCCGGACAGGCCGGTGAGGGCCGCGCCCGGCCCGTCCTCGACGTCCCAGGCCTTGACGAGCGACACGCGGTCCGAGAAGCCGAACTTGCCCTTCTTGATCTTGGACTTGGCGTTCTGGCGGCGCGCGTCCTCCTCGCTCAGGTAGCAGTACAGCGAGCGGCCGCGCAGCACGAAGTAGTACGTCTCCCAGTGCTTGAGCCAGTCGCTGCGCTTCTGCAGGTAGCCCTCCCAGTGGAAGCGCAGCTGCACGTCGCGCGGCACCGCGCGCTGGCGGGCCGACGCCGGGGAGATGGACGCCGACGACGCCGAGGAAGCGCCCGACTTGGCGTCGTATGAGGCCGACAGCCGCAGGCCCTCGCCCGCCGCGGCCGCCGCCGACCGCAGCGACGTGCTGGGGCTCTGCGTCATGCTTGAATGAGCACGTATACGTGCAGTATACACCTACTATACCTTATGTATACAGATATAGTATCCGGTTATACGCCTTAAATACCTTATCCGATTTTAGGCCGGGTTTGGACCCTCCACATACAATTACCAAGTCAAACCGAACCCGTGGGTAGCCCACGGGTTCGGTTTGGGCGGAACCCGTGGGCCCCCAATACAAAAATACTAGCAATTTCGTTCCTCAACTTCGCAGCTTGGTTTTGATAGTGCATAGGCGCATCATGACTAAAGAGCACGTTAGCGAGGTCCTGACCAAAAATGGGTTGGAACGACGCCAGTGTAGCAAAGTGGCTCCGTGGTCGTCCGGACTGCCCTGTCTTCCGTATCCAAAGACACACTATAGCAGTGTGCGGTGCTAATCTTCGAGCTAGTTGAGCATCGCGTTGCGTTCTCCCCCGACTCATTTTGGCCTCGTTTTGGACGGATGGAGTAGCAGTAACCGCCACTACGTCGTCATATTCGCGGTATTTGACAGTGCGTCTGGTGATACCGGTAAATAATAATCGGGAACGGTGAGTGCGCAGAGCCAGATTGACTTGATCGCGGACACACTGGCGCGCTACCACAAGCCATGTGGGCGGTCAGGTTTATGGTGGCTGACAACTGCTCCACATTGGTCGGAAGGAAGGGTCTATCCCGCTCATCGGATGAGCAAGCCACCGATTCAATCTGGCGCCATGGACTTCCCCAAAACGGAGGACGAGCTGGTTACCAAGATTCATGCCCTGGTGTCCAAGCTGCGAACGATCAAGGGCCGAGCGATTCTGCGCCGCCTCGATGTGACGTAGCGCTTGGACTTTTTGCCCCGCGGCTGCTTAGTGTCTCCTTCCTGAGCAACACGTGTGCACCCTGTGTTAGATCAGGGTGAATATTTCCTTGTCGATAGACGGCCCGCCCGGACGAGGGATTTATCCTGGGCCGTGAGCTCCTTGGGAATACCTTCTACAGACAAGAAGGGCCCGGGGAACTCGGTCAGTAACCTCACCTTGTGTACCCTTCGAATCGGTTGTTTTGATCAGAGATAAGGTCACCCACTGAGAATCCAAAGGGTCCCGACTTAGTATAGTACGCTGGTGGGTAACTAAACAGACTATTGCCCGGGGAGTGCTACGGGACTCCGGTGGCGGGATAAATACGCAACTAAGATACGTACACTGGTTCTTTCGGAGAGAGTCTCCACCGGCGATGACCGCAAATAGTTTTCGGGGCGAGACCTAAAAATATGAAATGTCACTCTCGTGCCGGCTAGACTGCACTCCGGGGTAACAAATATGAAATGCCCGAGCTTCCTGGGGGAAACCCTCGCAAGGGTGGTATCGAATTTACCTGGGGGCTCAGCCTTCGAGCGCGGATCCCCGATGCTCTCCTTAGTAGTGGTGTCGAAGTTAGCTCGACTGCCCTCTAAAGCCCGAAGCTGTATTTCCCTAACTAATCCTCGCTCAACCAGCCCTTAACTCACCCTTTGCTTCGATAAAGTGTACCACACAATTTCATGGCCCGATACAATTTTGCGTCGTCGGGCAGACCGCGAGGGATCTCTCCAGTCCGAGGTCGGAAATATATATTGATCCATACGCCGTACCGCCACATGCAATGCAGTATGGTATTGGAGGAGACAGCAGTACTGCCATACGGTATCGATGAACTGGGGCGTATTGCAATGCTATATTGGATCGCACCAGCGCAGTGCTATATTGGGGGGAGATCTTGAAGCAATACTCACTACAGAGCATCCCTTGTGTCTGAATTTGAGGGATAGGAATTGCGGATTGCTATTGCGACTGTTTTGCTCGTCCACAACATGCGATTCGTCTTCAAGAACATGGTGTTCTCGAACATCCACGGGCTCATGGAGCGGCGATAATCAGTCACAACACAGTTCGCTATGCTGAACAGACGTTCGACCGGTGCTGTGCCGAGCATGCATCGAATGTCTTGGTGCTCAATTACCCGCTCCAGCTTCTGCCGTTTCCGCTCTTGGACCTCTTCAGAATATGTTCTGGTTTCCCCCTAGTTGATCTGGCGCGGAAGTGGTAGTTGCGAGTTTGTTTAGACTTGTTTTATACTCAACCACATGATACGTATTGCAATACCATATTGCAATACGGTATTGCGAGACAACAGAGCATTGCAGTACAGCATTGGAAGGAGCGATGCAGTACAATGCTCGAAGCGAGGATACTGCAATGCGGACTGCAATCGTTAGTAGCGTCAACAATGCCAGAAAAAATATATATTCCGACCTCTGTCTCCAGTTCCGCAAAGAGCTGGTAAGGACAATGTGGACATGTTCCAGAACGCGTCTGGTGCGTGGGTGATCTGGTTGTGCAAGGGCTCCGTTTTCAACATTCCCCGCGCTCTCAGCCTCGACCACTTTGTGGCTGTCCAGGTCTCCAACGGGCTGGAGCGTTGGGCGTCTTGGGTTGGCCGAGTCGGTGGACCCGATCACGTTGTACGCGCTGGCGCCGGCAATGGACGCGTTCGTCGCGGCCGGCGTGACGGAGTTTTAACAGGACGTTCACGTTTCGGAGGTTGGTGGGAGGGAGACATGTTCGCACAGAGGAAGGCTATCAGTGACTCAGTGAAGGAGACCGGAATGGGCCGGAGATCCACGGCGCTGGCATTCATCTGCTGATGGACGCGCAGCTTGCACTTGAAATGGACCTACCGATCAATAGTACCAGATCCTGGTCAAGGTATTCTGACGACTGCGCGCGACGTGGGGTATCGACAAGTGGGTTCATGCCACGGGCACCAAGGGCCAGGCCAGTGGTGAACTCGGCTCGTCGCGAGCAGCGCCTGAGCAACATGAACACGCACGCGCAAGGCGTGGTCAGCGGCAAGCAGTCTCACCTCCGCATGAAGAACGAGGCGCCGTATTCTGCGGCACAAGAGAGCAGCATGCGATGTACCTGGACTCCAGAGCTCGCGTCGAGTACGACCCGACCTCCCAGACGTGGCGTTTTGGCGGCTCGGACTCGCTTGCTGCACACGAACACCAGAGGCATCACACGTCCAGAAGACCAAGAGTGACGTCCACCTTCGAGCGCCTGAACGGCCGCGAGGACTTCATCCGGCGCAACTCCACGGACCAAGAGATGGCGTACTGCTACAGCGCTTTGCAAGTCGCTGTGCAGCCAAGAGGCAGTGATCAAGGCCATGTCGACCTGACACATAGCAAGAGAGCGAGGAAATGTTATAGGAGCTCACAGGATCAGCTTCATTTTTTAACAATAGAGACCTTTCGGAGCGCGTGTAGATTGTTGGTTGCGGGAACGGTACACATAAAACAAACGTATTTTTCTTGGCTTACTAACCAGCAAAGTCATTCCAACAAATGCTATCGGAAAAACAGAGCACACGGCCCCTGGTTCCCACATGAAATGTGCGTTGTCGGATCTGCTTAGAGGTGATAGCTTTGAGCTTTTAATCAGATCAACATAATAAGTTTTGGCAGGCAACAAAGATCTCACGCAAGGACACGCCCTCAGCTTCATGCGCTACGCGTCATTGAGCGCGCCAACGCGTACTGCTGACGCTGAAGAGGGAGCAACGCGTGAGTCACCACCAAGCTCGTCGGATAACTCCATAGACCGCTGGGACATGAGCGCGCACCTCGCCCAACAAGAACGCCTTGATAGCGAGGAGGAGGAAGAGCAGACAAATGGCTTCGGGGGTGCTTTTCCGGGCGATCCTGATTTCAACGAAGCGGGCGAGAATGACAGCGGCCAGCAGAACAGCGCATCTAGGGTCAGATGCCCAGCCCAACTGCAGCTTCCTGTTGATGATGGTGCCGAGTCTAGACTCTCTCCTCCCCAAGAAGCTTCGTAAGCGGTTCGGTCCGGACGGGGACTATCTCCTCGCAATTCAATTGAACGTAGATATGCCATTCACGGCGAAGCACGGCAACATCAGGAAGGCGTGGAATTCTCTCGCAGACAAGCTGAACAGTAGCCCGTCATTTAACGTGGTTGGTATCAAAGGACCAACCGCTCAAGCACGATTTGATGCGCTTGTGACGAAGCATCGTACCTGGGAGAGGAATTCGGCAGGCCTGTCAGGAAGTGACGAGAAGGAGACGCCGTTCATTCAAGTGATGACGGGCGTAATCTCAAAGCTGGAGGATCACTTTCGCGCTCAAGCGAAGGCTGCAACAGCGGTTGCTGAAGTTGTAAAAGCAAAGACCAATTCGGGTGAACCGAAAGTCCTCCCACGCATTTGCGTCGGGATACATATCCATATCGAAGCGGACGTCTGGGATGAGTGGCCGCTCGACATAACTTGCGCAGGCCATGACGACGGACATGTCTTCGGCGTAGCTAATCTCATCCATAAGCTGCTTCGCCGATGCAGCGAGAGCACCAGTCCTTAGACGCAGCGACATCGCGTGCCTGTCCTTTAGCTTCTCTTTGCTTTTTTGTGTGACTGCTTGGAGTGATAAACGATCCCAAAGGGTCGTTCCGACAACCCGGTCCTCTCCGAAAGAAAGAAGGCGCCCTTTGTGAGAAACAGGAAGCTGGATAGCCTATTCCCACATCTCACAACCAGTATCCGCCCCGAAAGGTCTCTAATGATTCTCGCCACGAAGCGACACGGTACCTCTGAACAGCCCAGCCCAACTATATCCGNCTCAGCCAAATAGCAAATCCTAAATCCGTACCTCCCTTCATTTAGTGAGGTCCAAAGTCAGTTTTATGACGGTCAAACCATGACATAATATCTCGCCTTTGTGATCTGTGCGGCAGCGTTTTACATTTGTTGAATAATTTTATGCAGCTTGGGTCTAAATTTAATGGTTATTTAGAACTCAGTTTTAGAATTAAAACTGCACTTTTAGTTTGCCATTCGGGGTGCGGATTCATCGATCCCCGATTGAATTGTGAGCGAAATACCCTACCTTATCTAGTGACACTTCGCCTCCTACTTCTCAATGAGTTTGTCTTTATGTGTATAAAGTTTCAGCTCAATTGGAGAAGGTGCTATTTAATTGAGCGACTTCGTTCAGAGGAATTAGCACTTTTTGTGTCGCTTCGTGGCGAGAATCATTGTTAAAATGGCTGGCAAATGGATCAAAGGGGCATTAAAACACTGCTCAGTTTTGGTTATCGGCGGTGTCCAGCTCGGCGCCCGGATTCGGGTTCTGGATCACGATCAGCGCGTACTCTTTATCTGCGTCCAGCACCAGCAATAACAACAACAGTGAGTCAACAGGCCCAATAGCAATGTTGGTAGCAGCGTTTTAGCAGACCGGGGGCGATCATGATCTCGTGCTTCTTGGAGCGGATGCGGAGGAACGTCATGTCGTTCGTCGGGTCCAGCGTGCGGATGGTGGACTTGGCCTTGGCCGCCAGCTGCGAGATGAGCGCCGCGTGGTCCATGGCGAACTCCTCGTCGCTAGTGCTCGAGTAGATGGGTACACCCTCGTGGTTCACGATGAGCACGGCCTGCACGCCCTTGTGGCTCTTGATGCGCTTGATGGTCTCCTCGGCCTCGTACCCGGGCTGGCAGCACGCGACGGCGTTAGCGCGGTGGATGCACACAAGACGCACCTACATGTACTTGCAGCGAGCGCACCATGGTGACGGGAGCTCCTCAGATCCGACGCTTTGTGAATTAACGAATGTTGCACGAATGGGATGTCGCGCTAAGGAAATGGCTACAGGTGGCCTGCATTTTCTTTCTCGGCAGTCGCGACGTTGATGAGCCAGAAGCGCGAGTGGGCCGAAGGGCAGCGGCCGAGTCCGTGCGAGAGCGACACGTCCACGTCGTCGGACCAGCACGACAGCAGTTCGGAGGGCGGCGAGGCCATCGAGAGCGACATGAAGCGGCTGCGCGTGGCCTACAACTACGACGGCGCGCACGGCGTGCGGTGGGCGGGCGAGGCCTCCGCCATGGACACGGACATGGAGATCCCGCGGGCCAGAGCGGTGCGCGGCGCCTACGCGGAGACCAACGCCATGCTGAGGGAGTTCCACTACCTGCGGCAGTTGCGCAAGTTCCAGGCGGAGCGCGGCCGCGCCCGGGCCAGCTATGTGGAGCGGCACGCGGACGCGTCCATGATGAAGGAGCCGAGGGACTGAGGCCATGGGCCGAGGCGCCACGAGACAGAGGCGGAGCTAGGCACGGTATTATTTTAATGAGGAACAACCAACTACTACGAGACACTTGCACGTCACGGGTCGTCCGTCTACAGGCGGTCGCATCTGCGTTCCCACCGGAATGCGGGTCGTCCCCAGAAGCTACGCAAAAACTGGCAAGTGTAGTTCGAGGTGAATATATTGCTGCGGCTGACTAGCAGGGCGCGTGTCGACACGAAGACTCCTTCCTTCCTGTCTAGGGGATCTACATACAGACAGTAGATCGATAACTACTTGCGTTAAAGCACACGATGGACAGAGCGCACAACCGCCCTAAGCAGTTTAGGGCAGCTCCGACGTGGGCAGGTTGACGGCGAACTCGCGCTCCTTCTCGAACAGCGCCGAGGACAGGTAACGCTCACCAAAGCTGGGCAGGATGGTCACGATGAGCTTGTCTTTGTTCTCCGGGCGCTTGGCGAGCTCCAGGCTGGCCACCACAGCGGCGCCCGACGAGGGACCGACCAGGATACCCTCTTCCAGAGCCAGGCGCTTGGCCATGACGAAGGAATCGGCGCTGCTGGCCGTGATGACCTCGTCGATCAGGTCGCGCTCCAGCACCTTGGGCACGAAGCCGGCGCCGATGCCCTGGATCTTGTGGGGCGCCGGGTTGCCGCCCGACAGCACGGGGCTCTC
Source organism: Phytophthora pluvialis (assembly GCA_001314425.1). Classification (NCBI taxonomy): domain Eukaryota; phylum Oomycota; class Peronosporomycetes; order Peronosporales; family Peronosporaceae; genus Phytophthora; species Phytophthora pluvialis. Next base: position 18,753 of record LGTU01000787.1, on the reverse strand, counting down.
CTCGGGTTCGACGGCCACAATCTTGACGCTCGACTTCTTGGGCTTCAGGTAGCGGGCCGTGCCGGTCAGGGTACCGCCGGTGCCCACGCCGGCCACAAAGAAGTCCACCTGTCCGTCGGTGTCCTTCCAGACCTCGGGGCCCGTGGTCTCGAAGTGGATCTTCGGGTTGGCCGGGTTGTCGAACTGGCCGAGGGTCAAGGCCTTGCCGGGCTCCTTCGTGACCATGTACTCAGCCATGGCCACGGCGCCCGTCATGCCCTTGGCGCCAGGCGTCAGCACGACGCCACAGCCGAACGACTTGAGCAGGATGCGGCGCTCCATGGACATGGTGTCGGGCATCACCAGCGTCAGCTTGTAGCCGCGCACGGCGGCGGCGAAGGCCAGACCGATACCAGTGTTGCCCGACGTGGGCTCGATGATGTGCTGCTCCTTCTGCAGGCGGCCGGACTTCTCGGCATCCAGGATCATGCTCAGACCGATGCGGTCCTTCACCGAGGCGCACGGCTCCATGAACTCGCACTTGACGGCGATCTTGGCGTGGCAGCCCTCGGTCACGTGGTTCAGGTACACCAGCGGGGTGTTGCCGATGAGCTCCGTCATGTCCTTGGCGATGTGGAGCGAGCGGGCGTTGCGCAGCAGCGCGCGGCGGCCGGAGATGAGCGAGCGGGCGAGCATCTTGATGAGGAACGAGGGGCTAGCGGAGGTGTCCAGGACGCCGTGGATTCAAGAATGAGCCCGATGCCGGCGTGATTGAGCTGCACTGGCCCCCGATCTTGGCAAAACGTGCAGGGTACGGCGTACCTGACAAGTACGCACCCCCTTGCCACGTAGGACCGACGTGGCGCTCCGATACGTTCAGGGTGGCCAATGGATGCAGAGTATCACGTCGCTTCAACTTTGGGCGGAGAGAACCGCGTACGATTGGCGAATATTGAGTCGCACTTAATCTGGAATAACGCACTTAGCCGGGACGCGGTGTGCGCAATCTGTTCTGCTTACTGAGACCGAGTCAAAGTGAAGAGACATGGCTGGCCCTTCCAGGGACTGCTTCGGCGACGCGGATTCCCCACCGAGACCCCTTCAGCATGGTCCACCAAAGGTGTCCGCAGGTCCTCGTTGCTTTTTGGTTGGTCACGTACGTGGCGCTCAATAGCGCTGCAGACTTTTGCGCGAATCGCGTCACGCGAAGCGTGGATTTCCCGTCCAATCAACGGGCCGTATTCGGGAAACTTCAACTTCGCTCACTGTCATGGGCGTTGAGCAAAGCTTTCCGCTGCCAAATGTATCTTCGAGCCATTGCGTTGCAACGGGCTTGTGTACATGTACCGCCGACATGCCAATCTTCTGGGATAGTGCTCAGGTCGAACCTTCCCGTCGCCCTGTTGGCACACAAACTCCGTGACGAAGCTTCGAACGAGGCTCACGTCCCCTCTGCTCTACATGAACAACTGCAGCAACAATATCGAGAGATATCAGCCCACGTGCATTCTCATAGGAGTCATTCGACACCGAGCTCGTACTAGTACTTCTCTAGACTTACGATGATCTGCCACTAATTACAATAACAAAAAGCATGGGGGCACCGCAGCCAACAGCACCTGCACACTTGCACTTGAGTTCCTTGCGGTTCATAGACTTAAGCCTCGATCTCCTGCGTCTGCAGGTTGGCGGCGTATTCACGCTCCTTCTCGAACAGAGCCGACGACAGGTAACGCTCGCCGAAGCTGGGCAGGATGGCAACAATCATCTTGCCAGCGTTCTCCGGGCGCTTGGCGACCTTGATGGCAGCCGTCACGGCAGCGCCCGACGAGGGACCCACCAAGATGCCCTCCTCCAGAGCGAGACGCTTGGACATGGCGAAGGACTCGGCGCTGTTGACCGTCACGACCTCGTCGATCAGGTCGGTCTGGAGGACCTTGGGCACGAAACCAGCGCCAATGCCCTGGATCTTGTGCGGGCCCGACTTGCCGCCAGAAAGCACGGGGCTCTCCTCGGGCTCGACAGCAATCACCTTCAGGCTCTCCTTCTTCGGCTTCAGGTAGCGGCCCGTGCCGGTTAGGGTGCCGCCAGTGCCCACACCAGCGATGAAGATGTCGACCTCACCGTCAGTGTCGCGCCAGATCTCTGGGCCCGTGGTCTCGAAGTGGATCTGCGGGTTGGCCGGGTTGTCGAACTGGCCGAGAGTCAGGGCCTTGCCGGGCTCCTTGGCCACGAGCTGGTTGGCCTTGGCAACAGCGCCCGTCATGCCCTTGGCGCCGGGGGTCAGGACCACATCGCAGCCGAACGACTTGAGCAGGATGCGGCGCTCCATGGACATGGTGTCGGGCATCACCAGCGTCAGCTTGTAGCCGCGCACGGCCGACGCGAAGGCGAGGCCGATGCCGGTGTTGCCCGACGTGGGCTCGATGATGTGCGAGTCCTTCTGCAGGCGGCCGGACTTCTCGGCGTCCAGGATCATGCTCAGACCGATGCGGTCCTTCACCGAGGCGCACGGCTCCATGAACTCGCACTTGACGGCGATCTTGGCGTGACAGCCCTCGGTCACGTGGTTCAGGTACACCAGCGGGGTGTTGCCGATGAGCTCCGTCATGTCCTTGGCGATCTTGGGGGCCATCTTGACGGGGTTGTAGGGATAAGGGGGGGGGTCTGTTGGGGGCGCTGCGGATTGAAGAATGACCTGGCAGCGCCAGGATGTGGCAGCTGAGCCCCCGGTTATGACAATCGATAGTGCAGGCCACGAGGCGGAATGCAACGCGAGCATTGGACAAAGGCGGGCGATAATGGCCAATCAGCGCCGTGCCACGCACGTCAAAGTTGAAGTGGGCCGTAACGGCCAGATGATTGGCTGGAGCGCGGCCTCAGCTAGTCGCCGCCCATCCCTGCTTCATTTGATAGAGCTTCGCACCGCTTTGTGCTAGTCATGCTGGAGTTCACACGTCTGCACTTCTGCAGTACAATATGCGCAACGACAGCGCCCAGCTTGGTAACAACACAACTTTCTCTCATAAAGTCCATTCTGATTCATACACCTTTCTCCTTCGACAGCCCCCGAACAATAGCGTTCTGAACTGCATTAAGGCATTGCAATATATCACCTACAAAGAGGTGCTATCACTCCAAGTACCGGCGCTTCACCGTAAGGCGGCCGCTTTCCGGGTTCAGGTACCCTCGGATGAGAAATCGGCCGAAGCGATTCTTACCTTTGCCGAGTACAGCATAGCGGCTAGCTACAGGCTCCTCGCCGTCATCATTGTCGCTCTCGTAGCCTTTCATTTCCTCGTCCTCATCTTCTCCGTCTGACGACGGCATCGGTAGGAACTGCAAGTCCACTTGGTCTTCTCGGATCTTGACCAACGTCCCGTTGAACTGGCGCAGCTTAAAGAACCCTCCGTATTTGCCCGACACAGGACGCTTATCGTCCTTGCGGCGCGACAGGAGCACACGTGCACGTGAAGTATACTCGAACGGGCTAACTTTCTCAATAGTCTGGAAGTCCTCGTCGCTGAAGCCCCAATTGCCCACAAAACACGCACGTCGGTTGTTGCGCACAGAGTATGAGCCCTTGAGGATTGGATCCGCAGCTTCCTCTTCAAAAACTGCAAACTCCGCAGGAATGATTGGTTGGGGAATCTTGCGCTTGCGCTTATAGCGCCTCTGCTGCGGCTTCTCGGGTTCGGAGCGTACACGCTTCTGCTTTTTGTACTTGAGGAGTTTGCGAGGGCCAGTGCTCCCTGACACGTGGCGCTTCTTCGACGCACGCACACTTTCGTCCTCTGAAGCCGAGCCCACGCTACTGCTGCTTGAGGACGACGATACTGACGACGAAGACCCAGATGAGCTTGAGCTAGAGCTGGAGCTGCTGCTGCTGCTGTTAGTGTTGTTCGGTATGACCAGCGTATCTCCACTTTCGTCACTGTGAACGTCACCGCTGTCTCCAAGTCCGAGATTTGGTGTAACGTCTGTGAGGTCGACACCACCGAATCCAAAGACGTCGTCGGTGGACTCTGCAGCGACATCAAGCACAGATGGTGCTTCAATTGCAGCTCCCTCATCATCTTCGTCATCCCCATCAAACCACTGGTACTCACGGTTGGTAGTCGGTTCAGCCTCCACGTCGGCATCTGCACCGGCATCATGTTCAGGAAGCAGCTCATGGTCATCACCTTGGTGAAACTCAAGCAGCTCCATGGCCTCGTCAGCACTAAGATGCGGCATCATGGGGCTGCTGAGTATTTTTACAGACTCTGCATCCACGGAAACGGTTTCATCCATGAAATCCACCACATTATCCACGAGTGAAGTGACAATATCGCCCACGGTCTTAACCAAATCATCGTCACTTAGGCGAGAAGTAGCAGCAGCAGCAGCAGCCTCTTGGTGCTCCTCACCAGCGCGCTCTTCTGCTGCAGTCTCCGATTCAGCAGCATTAGGAGCCTCTTCTATAGCCATCTCGACATCCTCATCGGCACCAAGTGGCTCGTTCACCGCAGCCACCTGCTCCACCCCCGCTGCCTTGTCACCACTGTCAACCTCCATGTCCACCGGAGCTTGCTCAGCTGCCTTCTCACCGCCAATTTCAGCCACCGCAGCGGCAGCGATCGCTGATCGAACCTCTTCCGCCGGCAAAGTCGTCGCTGCAACAGTCTCCCCACCTTTCCCACTATCCGCTGTCTCCTTTACGCTGCCGCCCACCTCCATAGCAACCGCCGCCTCATTCACAGCAGCTGCTGCACCAGCGCTCAGACCTGCAGCAACTGCACCTCGTCGCTCTTCAGCCTCCACAGCCGCTTCCCTCTCTCCATTGGCGTCAATCTTCTCCGCCGCCTCGCCGCCCTCCACCGCCACCTCCTCCATCTCGTGCTCCGCGTGGTCAACGTCCATCGGCATCGGTGCGTCCTCCTGGGCCAATGGACCCGGCCCCGCACCGCCGGTATCCTTCTCTCCGTCTGCTGCTGCCGGATCTTCTCCAATACAGCCCGCAGACCCCTCACTGCGTAGCTTCTGTCCCCGCGCATCTTCTGCGCCATTGCCAAGCTTCGTAGCAGCCTCCGTCGCCACGTTTTCCTTGTTTTCCGTCTCCAACTCCGATTGGATCGTCCCGGGGTCCTTCTCGACGCCATTGCTCAGCCGTTTCTGCGCCGATTTGGACGAGACCTGGTCGACCGCGTGCGCCGCGTTCTCGCCGTTGGGATAACCCGCCTGCGGGCGCTGCTGCTGTTCTTCCGCCGCCGCCATGCTCACATACCCCAGAGGCGCTAGCTCCTGTTCCCGCTGTTGGATCCGCTGCTTTCTTTTCTTTTTCTGAAGCCAATCTGCCAGACCCATAAGATCGTACCTAATCAAATATTTCGCCTTCCGATTGGCGTAAAGTCGACCAATCACACGGCAGGACCGGTGCGCCAAAGCCACTGGCAGTGGTCGGTCACTCGGTAATTCGCCTTCGGAGGAGCTACTCGACGCCGCCATGATCGTCCCCGTGCGCTGCTTCACGTGCGGCAAGGTGCTGGCCAACAAGTGGGAGACGTACCTGGGTCTGCTGCGCGCCGACTACACGGAGCGCGACGCGCTGGACGAGCTGTCGCTCAAGCGCTACTGCTGCCGCCGCATGATGCTCACGCACGTGGACCTCATCGAGAAGCTGCTGCACTATAACACGGGCGGTGCGCGGACTGCTGCGATTGGACAGAAATCGTTAAGAGACCTCGTCCTTATAACTGACTCTTGCTCTCTCTTTGCTCACTCTTGCCTGCAGCCATCGAGCGAGGCGACGACTGAGTGTGCCGAGCGGACTTGGACACGACGCGTGAGAGCATGGAGACCGAAGAGCTACGGCCGCTCTTGTGACAGTATTATAGTCTTCCTTCCCTACTTTAAATCGCACCCTGCACCATTCATCGTCACTCTCTCTCTCTCTCTCTAGCCGTGCTGACGTCCTCTAAGGAGCTCCTACCCGCCTTGTCATTCATCGTATAGAACTCACCTTTTATCTCTCTATGCGTGAACTGCTCAGATGAAGACGAGCTTCTCGGTGAGATCCTGCTCCGAGTCGCGAGGGGCGTCGCTCTTGATGAAGCCCCAGTGGCGCAGAGTGCAGACCGCACGGACGAAGCGAGCCTTGATCGCTGGGTCGTCACTGAAGTTCGCTGCTTTTCTCTTCTTGCTCTTCTTCGTGCTGTTGGACACAGACGTAGATTCCCCCTCCAGCTCCGACGAGAAACTCTCGTACCATTCGCGAAGACTCAAGCTCGCGCTGGCGCTCTCCTGATAGAACAGGAAGGCCAGACCCACGTCGTGCACCCACGAAGTGTCGGCGTCGGTGATGGTGCTGGTGCTGGTGTCGATGGCTTCACCTATGCCAGCGTCTTGCAGCACGTTGCGAAGATGGTCATGGTACTCGAAGCGCAGCCGTGTTTCCAGTACACTAGCGTCTGTCAACACAGACCAACTTGATACCAGTGCATCAGCAGGAGAGGTCGTACCAGGAGCTGACGGATGCAGCAACGCAGTAATGAGGCGGGTCGTGAACACAGTCACAAGCTCCTCTCGCAACGCTACCAGCATTTCTGCAGGGGTCTTCTCAGTTCTTGCATATGCGCACAGTATTGCCAGCTCGCTCAGCGCTGTTTCCAAGTCGTCCGCGTTGTTCTCATAAGAACCGAAGGTGCGAAACGCAGATTGCCAGTCCCCTATAATTGCTGAAAGCACAGCCCACCGACAATTCTGAAGCCGTCGAAGCACTTCCCCAAAGCGCGGCGCTTCGCCCAGACGGCCTTCCAGCGCAAGAGCCAAGTGTGTCACTGCCACTTGCTCCTGCTTATCGTGGTCTCTTTCGTTCCTGCCGTCAAGATGCACATCTAGCCACGAGCACGCAGAACGAAAGCACTCCCAGCTCATTCTCCAGCGAGCTTGTCGTCGACGTTCATTAAGCAGTGCCGACTCCAACACCGTTACCCAGTTTTCTTCACCGACTACCGCACCAGGTGAAGTCTCCGATGGCATCACCCGTGAAGCCAAGTCAGCCAGCTCTACCGCACTGCACGGAGCGAGCCATGAGGCAAGAGCAGAATCAGACTCAACAGACCTCGCTTGTGCTTCACGGGTTAGACGCCGACGTTGCCGCTTAACCCAAGCGAAGACACGGTGTGGCAACGGTGTGACATCGGCAGCTATCAGGATCGGGGATTCACCAGATGATGCTAATCCGTCCACAGCGAGTGCCAGAAAGCCCCACGGGCAACGCCGAAAGTGTGTGAAGATCAAAAAGCGTAATGCAAGCAGGAGGCGTGGCACACTGGGTAAACGATGATGGCGACTCGCGATAGTTCGCAGAACTTCGCCGCTGAGTGCAAGAGGCAACTTTGCTTTCACGACCAGCGACTCCAGAACATCATCAAAGCACTTACGCGAGTCAACAAGCGAGAAGAACTGCAACTCTAGCCGGTTGGTTACCGTAAGATCCAGACGTCGAAGTGCCGGTGAGGTCGCCGACGCCACTCCAATCACGAACCCGAGTGTGCCGCTTGCCGCGTTCATTTGACCATTTTCTTGCAGCTGTTGCACAAAATGTGTCCAAATCTCCAAGAATTCGCCAAACACTTGCTGCGAGAACGCTTCGAGTTGCTCAATACAGAGTAACAGGAATGGCCGAGGGGTGGAAGGCGACTGCGATGGCAATTGGATGAGTGCGTCCGGATTATTATCCTTGAGAGTGTAGTAGTTCTCATGCCTGACCATTTCCTTCTTCACAGATTTCCGTCGGTCATGGATGGTTGGCCGATCAAGCGTACATTCCTCCAGAAGGGATGAATACTGAAGGAACACACGCTGCAGCATTATTGCCAACGCCATCTCTGTGCTGCCAATGTGGGTCGTAGCGGAGCCATTTGAGGCGGATTCCGGCGCTACATTCAGGAGCTTAGCTGCTGTGTCTCTACACGTTGAGATCTTTCGCTGCAGCCATGCCACCGCTTCATCAAGACACGCAATGCTTTGGATGACCATTTCGTCCTCTTTGTGCTGAACCTTCCTCGACAAGGTTAATGCTTCCTGAAGGCGGTCGTGCACCAGCTCGCCGAGCATAGCCACCCACTCACGACACGTGTCCCTACTGTTCGGTGATAGGAGTTCATCAACATCGTGCTGGATACTCGTCAGCAGCTTCGACATCGTCCACCGTCCATACGCCACCGACGCAAGCCGTCGCTTCTTCTTCTCCCCCCTCCTCCTCGACGCGCCAAATTCGCCATCACCACCACTAGCTTCCGATCCGGAACTCGAATCGAAGAAGCTTCCATCGCTCTGTCCACCCTTGTCGCCCTTCTCGCTATCATCACTAATCCCTGCATCTGCATGCGCCTTCGCTCGCCGGTGCCTTGTCAACCGTCCACCAACACCCCCCACGACCACCGGTGGTTGATCCAGCGGTAGCAAATCAAAATTGTCCACCAACGCTTCCAGCCATTTCTCCTCTCGTAGCTTCGCCGCACACAGCTTTGCCATCCTCGCAGCCAGCCACTCGATAAACCGCCGAGCAGTTGATACGTCCCGCTGCACCAGCACACAGAGAGGGAACGTCCGGCGCAGTTTGTGCGTCAACGGCTCCACCCACAGATCACTCGATGTCGCGTCCGTTCCTGCGATGACTGCAGCTGTCGGGAACCCGTGGAAATGCGGACGCAGCACTGGCGCATTGGGGTCGCGCAGCCGTCGACCTGACGGCGACGCTCCTGTCGCCGATCCATTGGCAGCAACTACCGGCGCATCCCGCGCGCAGTATTTCTCGAAGAACCGCAGCACTTGGCTGTAGCTCGTGTCGTTGTTCTTGCGCAGCAATTCCTGCACGGCTCGGCGCGTCGTCTCGCAGGCGAAGTGGTAGGCGAGTTCTTGGCACACGCTGTATGCTTCGGTGTCGGCTCTGTACTGGCGCTCCGACGAGGTCTTGAAGCCCGCAGGAAACGCGAACGGGTACTCCGCTTTCTCGCTGTGGTGGGTCGACGAGAAACGCGCAGCTGGTCGGCCGTGCGGGTACTGGATCGACACGCCCGTGGAGAAGGCCGCCGCCTCCATTGGCGAGCAATAGATAATGGCGCGCTACGAGCTCCCCGTCTAAACCGATTGATAGTCTATAAACCCATCAATCCCAAGAGCGGTTGAAGCCTCTTTTTTTTTCATCCAATCTAAACGTCCCAAATGGGCGATAACGGCTCCAGAGCAAGTATCAAGGTCTTTGTATTGCGAAGAGACACTAGGCTGGACCATGAGCTCTACACGCGTGCAGCGCAGCCACCAGGAGCGCGGGGACGGCGCCGTGCCGCTGTATCCGCTGAGCCGCACGTCCAGAACGACGGGCAGCGCGCGCACTGCTCGCAGCGGCCGCAGGGCCAAGCAGGAGCTGCCGGAGGAGCAGAAGAAGGAGCTCAAGGAGGCCTTCGAGCTCTTCGACACGGACAAAGTGGGCTCCATCGACTACCACGAGCTCAAGGTGCTGATGCGCGCGCTGGGCTTCCAGGTGACCAAGCGCGAGGTGCTGGAGCTCGTGGAGGACGTGGACGTGCAGCGCAGCGGCCGCGTGGACTTCAACGACTACATGGAGATCAGTAAGAGGCTGCTGGACAGAGAGGAGAGGCGACGCGCAGAGCTAACGCATCGTGTGGCTGTGGCAGTGCGGCGGAAGGTGCTGGCAAGAGACCCGGACGAGGAGATCGCGCGGGTAGGGCGCGTGGGTCGCTCGCCACACGACCCCACGCACTCGGACACCGACGTGGACTGACCGGCATTGTGCCACTTGCTCTAGGCGTTCGAGCTTTTTGATGAAGACGGATCGGGAACTATCACTCTACGGGTGTGTTCGTTCGCTCGATTCCCGTTGCCGCTGTTATTTGTTGATAATGCGGAGATGCCACGTGAAGCTGAGTCGAGTTGCTTGCACGGAATTGTCCTTTTGAGCAGAAGATGCGTAGAGTGGCGAAGGAGCTGGGTGAGAACCTTGGCGATGACGAGCTGCAGGTGTGTGCAAATGCTTTCGCCAAGTGAGCGGTAGGTAGAAGCAGCCTGTCTGACTGATGCTGCCCAACTACAGGCAATGATCGACGAGTTCGACCAGAACCAAGACGGAGAAATCGACATGGACGAGTTCTTCATGATCATGAAGCAGTCCACAGAGTTCTAGTCCGTCGACCACCAACACGACGACTGCCACGCATGTAGAATGAACGAAATGAAATGAAGGCTATGAAGAAAGAATTGTCCCATGGGATTATCGAGATAGCAAAACTGCAGCCATCTCAAGATCAGTTTAAGAGTCGACGCAGTCCTCCTACTACACCCTGCACATCGCAACCTAGACTTTCAGACGAAAGACGCTTAGGTGCGGTGGTGGTGGTGCTGCTCGCGGGCCTTAGGCTGCAGAAATGAAACAGAGTCACGTCAATAAAGCGCTCAACCTCAGAACCGTCCAAAAACTGGATCGACGCTGAGGGAGCCGATGATAGGGAAGACGACCATCGCAGTGCACTGTTGCAGCACTGCACTGCAGTCTGCGTGTGATAGAAGACGGTAGGTAGTCTCTGCTACAGACAGATCTCCTCGTTGCACAAACGCCAGACGCAGCCAACACAGCGCCGAGCTACGTCGGCCGCCGGCTGCAATGGGTCCACCGCTCCGACCACACGCATGGGTGGGGTCATCATCGGCTCCAGCATTGTCTCTCCAAAGTTCAAGCAAGAGCTCATCGTACCTGGGGCACGTGCACGCCGGCCAGCTTGAGGTCCAGGTGGGTCAGCAGGTCCTTGGTGTCGTTGTCGATCTCAATGTTCTCCGTGTCGATGGCCGAGACCTCCGGGATGAAATCCATGCGGCGCTCGCGCTCCTCCTCCTGGAGCTTGAGCGAGATGCCGCGCACCTGGCCGTGCTGGATGCGCTTCATCAGGTGCGTGATGTAACCGGCGATCTTGTTGCGCATGCGCTTCGACGGGATGATGGCAACCTCATCGCACACGCGCTTGTTCGTGTCGAAGTCGAGGGTAAGACGCGAGTAGTACTTCTCGATGATCTTGACGGCAGAGCCCTTCACGGTCTTGGTACGGACACCCATGGCTGACTAGGAATTCTCTCTCTTCAGAAATGAGCTGTCCAAAGGCCACCGCCCCATACAAAAAGCGCCCAGGCCAACCGTTGGCTGCTGCGCGAGCGCCGAAGAGAATTATTGGTACGGAGGCTATGTACACAGCAAGCACCAGTAAATCGGGAATACATCATACAATTTTGTATATGCGGGAAAAGTGGTTGGATGGTAGATACTTATATTAGATGTGGACCACATGAAATAAGTACAAGCGTGTCAAAACACGGTTGGAAAGCGCGTCAATTCCAGGTGAGCTCAATGCCGATCGGAAGGTGGGCTATATGGAGCAGCTCGGGGTGATCGAGCTCAACGTCGTTGTACGCAACTACACTGACCCTATTCCTGCGAGGTGCCGCGCCGAACTCGGCAAGCGAGCACTCAAGTTGGTCTTTCACTCGTCGGCATCGTCGACCGTGACCAGCTCATACTCAACGGCGGAAATGTTGTTGTCCGTGTTGACTCTGGGCGGAGGCGGTGGCGTGGACGCCACGCCATCCGGATGAGGTGAGAGCTTGCCCCACTGCGTCACATTCAGCCGCATGAATCCGTTGAAGATGTCAGCGTTGCTGTTCCTCACCACGACTACCAGTCCTTCCTGTAGCATGTCAATCTGGACTGCGAGTCGCAACGCACCATGCACACATTAGCTCCATTATCAGTCCCCCAAAACCAGCACTACCATCACCACGCACCGTTCCGTGCAGTGAACGTGACGCATCCGGTCTCGTCCGCCAGCACCGCCTCGGCGATACGCGAGATGGTGCCGTCGTAGCGCTTCTTCTCCACCGTCGGCGCAATGGAAACCACCTGCAGCACCAGGTTGTGGCCTTGCGAGCCCGGCGTCAGGTCCTGCACCTTCACGTCTGTAGTTGATGCATCCAAACGCAGTGAATTAGCGCAATTAGCCGCAAACGCAACGCGGCACCAGCGAGAACGTGCCGGCAACGTACAGGTGGCGCGTCGGAGCTTGCGGGGCGCTTCGCTTGCTGCAGCCATTGCGTCTGTGTGTGGAGTACGAGCAGAAGGGTCTGCTGAGCTAGAGGTAGCCCAGGAATTGGCTGTCGTGGCAGCGGAGGAGCGATGGAGGCGGCGGCGCGGGTGCCAACGTCAATGAGCTTTTGAGACATCTTGTCAACCAACGAGGAAAGATCGGGCGGTTCGCGCGCGGTGATTGGGCGAAATCCGGCATGTTGGACGGGGCCAATCAAAAAGTTGAGCCTGTTGCTGTTGATGCCCGGCACACTCGCTTCAAGCTGCAGCACGATCAAGATCGGAAGGCAATGCAGACATTGATGGCGTCTGTATTTGAGTGGGGATATACCGTGACTGCGGCCAGTCGAAGCGAGCGATAGCCAATAAAAAGGAATACAAATGGACAAAACCCAACCGATGAGGACGAAGAGCAGGCGCGGATATGTACACGCGCCTTGCGCAGCAGCAGACGACGAGCCGATGGACAACACGCTTTGCCATCGTGGACGTGGCGTCGCGCGCTATCTCTATATCGACGCGGCCTCCGGCACATCGTCGCTGCATGCATGTACCGTGGTCTCCGATGACGCCGGCGGCTCTTCCTGCGGGAAGGAGCCCTCTTCGCTCATCGAGGCAGGCGGGACGTCCTCCATCGCCGTCGTGGCGTCTTCGTCAGCGCTGAGCTCCTGCTCCTCCTCGCTCTCGTCCTGCACTTCTTCTCCGACGCCATCCTGCTCGAAGGGCAATGCATTCGACTCTTCCGCGTCTTCCTCCTCCTCCTCGACTTCATCTTCGCCGCCCTCCATCTCGCCGACGCCGTACATGAAGTCAAAGTCGATTTCGTTCGACTCGCGTCTGTGCTGAATGATGGCGTTCACCTCGGCCTCCACTGAAGCGATCACAGGCTCCTCGCAGCCTGCGTTGTTCAGAATAATCTCGCGCTCCTGCGGGTCCAAATACCCCTCCTCCATGTAGTTTTGCCGCCCCACGCGCCTGGAAACACATTCAATGCGATAGTATCACCTAACGTCAGCACACGATCCTATCATCGCACTTCAATCTTCTGCCTGCTGCTGCAGTTACTGCTGCTACGTACTCGTTGGATCTCTCCATCTCGAAAGAGTCCAGTCGCCGTCGAGACCGTGATCGCTCGTTCAGCGATAGGCCCACGGGCACGCCGCCCGACGTGACGCTCGTCGTGTAGACCGTGGGCTCGAACTCCACGATGTCCGCGCACTCGAAGGACACGCGTCGCCGCTTCTTATTGGGCCGCTGCTCGTCAACAGTAATCGCGGCGCCCTCGTCCGAGACGCCGTTGGCTCTCCGCTCGACGTTTTCGTTAGGCTGCTCCTCCTCCTCTGGCGCGACGTCCACGTCCTCCACCTGACTCAGGACCAGATCGATCGAAGTGCTAGTGGGGCTGTTGGAGTCGGAGGCTGGCGCCCCTTTCGCCTCCTTGGCGGCCGCCGTGTCGACCGCGACACTCATCAGAACGCTCTTGCTGCTGGTAGGCACCGAAGCAGGCGAGCTGGCGGGACCGGACGGCGGAGAAAGAACCACGGTGGTCATCTCGAGGTAGTAAAGTGTGCGGGCGCGGCGCGGATTGCAATCGGGGCGCCCGGGACGAGGGGGGGGGGNCGGGGGGGGGGGGCTCGCGGCGGCGGCGTGCTGGTAGCTCTCTCTTCAGTATGGAGGAGCGAAGCAGCTGTGGAGACAGCAGCGAACGGCTGAGCGGATACCGAGCTCGAAAAATAAGAAATCGCGCGTTGATTGGTCCGCCGCGACTGAACATGTGGTGGGCACTCTTCCGAGGATGTGTTTGTGGAGGTGGCCGCAAGCGCAGCTATTACGTCGGGGTCACTATAAAATGCATCCGGTTTGGCAGCCGTCATGCTTATTTTTGCTTCTTGCGCCCGTCTCTACGCATCACCAGTCCCTCTCGCAGGTCTGTCGGCCAATCAGCGCGATAGGGCTAGGCGTATGGCATTTTGGCGCAGACCACACGTTGTATTGCACATTGCGCTCCCCGTTGCAACTTGCAACGGGGAGCGCAATTCTGAGCGAGCACTTCAAATTTTGACAGGCTCGGCAAAGCCCTCGCGGTCTTCGCTGTCCTGTGAAGTTCACGAGCCCAAGCGCGGGTGTCGCGTACGCCTACCGCGTGTCAGACGGGCTCGAGACCATGCCGTTGTTGTTGTTGTTGTTGTTGCAGCCATGTTGATCCGGCGCGATGCGGAGTGTCGGCAATCGCCGACTGCGAACGTTCCCAGCCAGTGGAGACCAGGGCAGCATCCCCGCAAAATGTAAAATGCCGCGGCAGGAGCCCGTCCAGGCGGAACAAGCACTGTGCACGGCGCTCTGGAGTCGAGACGTCCAGAGTCTGGACGTCAGGGTTGTGACGCACTCATGCACGCGCAGTCGCAGTCGCCGCGGCGTGTCGAGATCGGGACGCACGCGGGGATTTGCACCAAGTGTAGATCGCCGCGCTGTTGAAGACGGTGAGCAAGCAGCGGCGGGCTCCGAGTTGACAACTCCTGCTCCGTCTCGGCTTCGTGTCTCTGTTTTGAAGGGACCCCGGGCGAATCGCCCGGCGATGGCCTGACAGCTAGGTGCCTGCGCGATTTGTTTAGCTCGCTTCCAATCACCCGGGAGCGGCTCGCGCTCTACTCGGCTTGCTGAGGATCGCGCCGCATCCAAGCTGTTTCGGGGCGTGAATTGAACGGCAAGGTTATCTCTGTCCGGCGCCGGCTGGCTGGCGAAAGTGTAGATCGCCGGTGTCGTGGTTGCGTCAGCGCTTGCCAGCAGGCAGCTCTCTCGGCGAGGCGAGAGTCTCGCCGCCAGGCGGTGCCGCCGCTGATGTACCGAAGCACCATTTTGGAGATCAGAGACCTGGCTGCGCGTCAAAAGTTCAAGCAGGCAAAGTCGGCGCGATGACCGAGTCCCGCATAGCAGACGCGTCGCGCGCGGTGTATGTGTGTACTGTATGCGCGCTCGCGCAGAGCGCCGACTTTGCCGCGGCTCTGGAGGCGCGCAGCCTTCTCGGCGCAATGCGGTCGTCGCGTTGGTTGGTGGTGCATTTGCCGCCGCCGCTGCAGGTCGCGGCTCGGACGCAGCTCTCGAGGATCGGAGCCCGCTTCAGTTGCTCGTGGATGTATTCGTGCCATTCTCGGTCCGTATATCGACGGGTACAGCGTACCAATTGTGGATATTTCGCAGCAAAACCAGGCCGAGCAGGCACTCTCGAAGTGCGGCCCCGTCAAAGCCGATGGTCCACCACGGAAGCGAGTGTCGAGGTTTTCTGGCCGAGCTACACCTATAGGTGCGGAAGTCGCTCAAATCGCGCAGCTGGGCTCAGATCTTCGCCGGGATCGACACAAGTGCCCAGATTACGACGGCGATGCCATGCCAAAGTGGCAACGTTGCAGGCGGTCAAGTTGAGGCCCGGAGGGCGCTCGCCATTGGCGCCACGCTCTCTAAAACCGAAGAAGACCGACGCAACCCAGCACCGTCTGAATAGGCTTCCTGTCTGCGACCAGAACCTTCCGGGCCTGCCGCGGCGCTCGGGTCCTAATTTTCTCACACCTCCGGATGTTGTTGGGACACATCGCCACGAAGTCGACAGGGGCGCCGTAATACGGAAGACGGAAACCCCCTCTCTGCTGCCGCCGCAGCTCGAGATACACTGGAGGTGACGCCAGCCCCGCAGCTCGCTCTCCAAAGTAATCACGCCAGCCTGCCGAAACCGCGCCAGCAGCGTGTGACTGTGACGAGCACCAGCGACGTCGGAAGACAGACAGAGTATCCACCGCAGCCGTTGCTGTCGTTGCGAGCGTCTTAAGCGTTAGTCCGTTTCGAGGCGCCTGAGCCCCCAAAGCGAGCACTGAAAAATGTGCCATCCGATTGGGTTGTCCCCGAACCGACCGGGCCTTGCCGGCCGAGATGCAAGATATGGGACGCTTTGGCTGGACAGGAGACCCCCTAGCCCGTGCCTCAAATGATGTCAGCACTGGATTGTACTGTATGCGCTCAAAACATACATACACTTGGATGTGTACGTTGCTGCGGGGCCTCAGATGCGCTCTCTGGCGGGCGATGCGAGCGAGCATTACATGTACACTCGGCAGCGCCCTGCAACGCACCCGCGGCGCGTGGCAGGGTCGCTGGTCTCGGCCATCTGAGCGGCACCGGCCGACAGACAGCAAGCCTCATGGCGACGCCCACCGTTTTGCGCGCGGTCTCTGGTGCGCCGTACTGTAAAACCTTAGGCTGGGGCTAGGGCGCCGAGCGAGAGGGGCTCCCCCAAACACGCAACGCGGTCGCCCAAGCGGCAACCCGATGGCACAACGGCTTTCTCCCTCTGCTCACTTTATTCTGCAATTCGCCCCAAAGATCGCAAGCTTCTGGCCGGCGTGGTGTGCGTGTGTGATAATTAGTTGAACCCTCCGAATCAGGCCCCCGCGCGAGAGCCACCCACGCAGCCATGTCGGAGTACGCGGAGATGGCGCACAAGCAGATGGCCAACGCGCCCGGCAGCGCCGTGAACGACGGCTACAACCCGGTCTACCAGCCGCCGCACATGCACCTGCAGGCTCCGCCGCCGCAGCACCCCGTGCGCTTCCAGGAGCTGCCCCGCCTGCAGGTGCCGCCCTTCGCGCTCACGCAGCAGTCGCCCGCCTGGAAGATGCCGCCGCAGGAGCAGCCCGCGCCGCGCATGAGCGTGTCCAACCTGCTCGCGGGCAGCTTCCGGAGTCGCGCCGCGCCGCAGCAGCCGCAGCAGCTGCTGTCTCCCCCGTCGCCGCCCGCCCCCGTACAAGCCCCCGCTCCGGCGCCGCGCCGTCTGCCCAGCTTCGCTGACATCCTGGCGCGAACCAACCTCCTGCACCTCATGGGCAGGTCGAGCGAGCCCGTGGAGGCCCCCGCTCCCGCCATGGAGGCGCCTATGGAGGAGGAGATGCAGCAGCCGGAGCAGATGATGATGGCCCCCGTGTACCAGCAGCAGCAAATGCAGCAGCCGATGCAGCCCATGGAAGGCAGCTACACGGCGTACGCGCCGCCCCGCGTGGACACCAACATGAGCATGGACATGTCGTCCAGCATGGGCGACGAGCTGCAGAGCCCCATGGGCGCGGCGTCGCCCGTGAGCCAGACGAGCGAGACCAACAAGCGGCGTGAGCGCTGGACGGAAGAGGAGCACGCCCGCTTCATGGAGGGCCTGAACCGTTACGGTCGCAAGTGGAAGAAGATCCAGACGTTCGTCAAGACCAAGACGGCCGTGCAGGTGCGGACGCACGCGTACGGCTACTTCGCCAAGCTGCTGCGCAACATGCCCGAGGACGACGCGATCTGGGAGCTCGCCGAGGAGATGAGCTCCCTGCCCGGCGCCGTGCTCAAGGGCCCAGGCAACGGCAAGCGCCGCAACGAGCCCAAGACGGACGAGGCCGGCATGGAAGTGCTCCGCCGCTTCGTGTTCTCCAAGAAGAAGTCGGACGACAAGAAGCAGCAACTGCCCGCGCCCAGTAGCGAGGACCGCGAGAACGTGGAGATGGTCGAGTCGACGCCCTCCAACGCCAACTCGCAGGCGCCCACGGGCTCGTGGAGCTCCACGCAGCAGTGGAAGGCCGACGACTCGGACGCGCTGCTGGAGATCAAGCGCCAGCGCCTGAATTAAGTAGTATATTTTTGCGCCCCCATGAGTAATTGTAGGCACCAGGATAATAGGACACGGCAGTGTATAAAAACGATATACACTCGGCTCAAAAGCTATTTATTCAAGCGTGCAGCGATGGTGGCGCCGCGCCATGGCAGAGCCTCGCCGCCGTTGGACAGAGAATCTGAGCGGCAAACAACGGCGGCGCCGAGATTACTCCGGAGCGGAGCCACCGCTTGTACGAATTGTAGGTTCACTTCATCGTGGATGCCGCGTCTACTGTAAATTCCGTGGTGGTACAGTGTGCCGATCCTCTGAATCAAGCGCGCAGCTGCGCCTTTTGTGGCTCACAGCGCTCGGCGTGCGAAGAGACAGCCGCCTGATAAACTTTCGCGAGAGGCGAAACCTGCCGGCGGACATGTGCAGGCTGTTGGGCAGGCTTCGAGCTGGAAGCGGCGCAGTTGCAGACTGCTATTTCGGACCAGCCAGCAGTGTCAAAGGCCCAGCCAGTGGCTGGGAGCTCTTGACGCTCCATCCCGTGAGCTAGTGGCAGAAAGCACGAGGCTTGGACGTCGCCTCTGCTTCGTCGAACTCTTGGTCCATCCAGCTATAATAGCTCAACTTCAGGCCTGGATAGGGCGTGGCAGCGTAGCAGAGCGCGTCGATCGCCGTGGCTTTCGCAGACGATGCTCCAGTAAACTAAACTACTGACTGCTCGGTGACTATCGTTGCCAACGCCGCATTGCTGTCTGCTGGTTTGAGAGTCTCGATTGGGGTGCTGCTTACGATCACCACTTCCCCGTAGGCGTGTGCGGCGTTTTGTCGGTTGCAGTTCCAATGTCTGGTTCGTTTTCCAGCTAATCCAATGCAGGTACACACATCTAGGCGAGGAAGGCCTCTGCATAAGCATAAGCTTCCTACAGAGAGTCACGTGGACAGCTACAGTTTGGGGGCTCTCGGTCCTGGCGGTCGAGGTCGTGGCGCTCACATGACAACACCCGCGTGGAAGAAG
>LGTU01000786.1:0-22175 GCA_001314425.1 Phytophthora pluvialis | reverse complement strand
TTTTTCTTGTAAAACCTCGCTTTGCACTGCTCATGGGACAGTTAGCAACTTGGTTGGGAAATGGTGTAGAGGTCTTTAGATAAACTCACACAGTTGAGCTGGAGGCTTTCGACAGATGGTGAACGGGGGGGGGGGCATGCACTGGATCTCGAAGCGATTATGGTGCAGCGTCAGCTGACGCTGTGCTCGCTCATTATCCGTGCAAGTCCACAGCGGGCTCATTATGAAGGATCCCGTTGAAAATACACGCTCACGGAAAGCCATGGACGCGTCTTGCGGAGCGAATGCTTCCATACGTCATACGTGAATGTAAGACTTCTTACGATACGCGATGAACTATCGAATCTTGGATGCTGTCAGCGTGGACTTCTGGTCCAACGATGAAGGTATTTCATCCATCTCCGATTGAGCCAGGTATTATAGATACAGTGCGGGCGGAAATCATACTGCCACCCAGATGTTTTGGCGTATTTCGACAAATAATCCTTCCCCAAACAAACGGTTTGGACCAATCGAAAGCGCGCATCTGAACAAAGCGATTGGCGGTCGTTAGACGACATTCGGCATTTTGAGCAGCCAAACGCGTGTCTACCCCTGTCCTCGAGGCGACGATATCTACGCTGCCATCTCGCGTTTTAGCAGGTTAGTGCCGCTATTGCAAGCTTATCAATGACTACGTTGTTGCCCGTGTTCTAACGCATCCTTTCGTGCAATGTATACTGTGTGAAGACCAGAATTGACCGGGCCCTGCATGCCTTGAGGTCCGGCAGTGACTGAGGCAGAAAACAAAGGGGAAGATTGCCGCCCTCAGCGAGTGCTGATTGAGCGAGAGATCGACCGCGACATCCCTAAAGCGACCACAACCGCTCGTCCACGCCTATCTCGCGAACCCAGACGCATACAACACCGCAAAGCTCCCTTGCCGGCCCAAGAAACTTAACCCTACGGCGGAGAGGCGACTGTTCCGCGAAGCGTCGAAAGGGAAGTTGAGTGCTCCGAAGCTGAAAAAGCAGCTCCAGCTAGATCTTAGCGCTCGGAGAATTCGGGAGCTGCTTCAAAAGTACCCGAACTACAAGTACGAGAAGCGCATGGCGTCCCCTGTGCTGACTAAGCGCCACAAGGAAAACCGCCTCGAGTGGGCTCGAGGGAAGGCGACCTGGGACGCTACGAAGTGGTCTCAAGTTGTTTTCTCTGATGAGAAAAAGTTTAACTTAGACGGCCCTGACGGTCTACAGTGTTACTGGCATGATCTGAGATTCGAATCGCAGATCTACTCTCGTCGTCAAAATGGAGGTGGTACTGTGACGATGTGGGGGGCATTTTGCATTGGCGGGAAGAATGAATTGGTGATTCTGGAGGGAACGCAAAACCGTGAACGATACATCTACACGTTGTTGGAGCACCTACTACCCTTTATTGATCGTCTCTACGGTAGATAATGCGTTTTTCAGCAGGACAACGCATCCATTCACTCATCCAGCGCCACAACAAGCTTTCTCAAAGAGGAGACAGTGACGGTCATGGCGTGGCCTGCGAAGTCATCCGATCTCAACCCCAAAGAGAACATGTGGGGTGTGCTGGCGCGGGATGTGTATGCCAATGGACGTCAATTTGAGTCTCGGGACACCCTCATTGCCACTATCAATAAGTGCTGGGCTGAAATCACTTCAGCATACATCAAGAAGCTGCTAAACTCAATGCCAAAGCGGTGTGTGGCGGTCCTAGAGCTCGATGGAGCAAGACAAAGTACTAGTGAGCTGCAAGAACCACTACTGATAACAGAGGAGTGACTTTTGACTAGTGGCAGTATAGTTATCGCTGTGCATGTTGAAGTTGTAGTTGACTGTTTTTAGGATTCTACAGCAAATTCGCAATGAACTCGCGCGTATGAGCCACCAATCACTTTGTTCGGATGTGCGCTTTCTATTGGTCCAAAACGTGGTCGAAATACGCCAAAAAGTCTGGGCGGCAGTATAATTTCCTCGGCACTGTAAGCTGAAGACTGGTGAACTTTATGATTAGTCGTAGTACTAATACTAATACTAGTAGTACTAACCACTGCTGGGAGGGGGGGGGTTCCGGCATAGAAATGCCGAAATCAGAGTGTTCACACTCCGGCATAGCTGTGTTTGGATATGCCGGAAGATGCACACAAAATAAACGAAAATACCCCCTGCCCAAGACCAGGGGGTATTTGAACGGCATATTTGTTTGGACACAAGGCAACAGCAACCTGCTCTCCTCTAACATGGAGCTGTATTCTTAACTTATTGTGCGATTGCGTGCTACATGTACTCGCAGGAGAAGACACGTACCCACTAGACGAGAGCAGGGTTCTAGACCACTACAAAGCGTAGCCCTCGCCAAGGCGCCAAGATTAGCGCCGCACCCCCAAGGGCGCCAGCAAAAGGAAACAGGGAGGTCAGGAGGGTATCTTGAGCGGCGGTGTGGAGGGGGGCTTCGGTGCTGTGGAGGACAGGTGCGCGGCCAGCAGCCTGCGCCGTGATTAAAAGCTGTCCGGCGGACAGCAATGTGCGGGATGCCTGCGCTTCGACCGGGGCCGTTGTGGGAGGCTGCGCGGCCCGCAGTAGTGTGTGAGTAGGTCATGTGGCACATAAGTATGTGTATATGTGGGGGGCTGTGTTGCGGCCTGCGCCATTGGTGGTGAGGGGGGGAGGCTGCGCGGCCCGAAGTGCATGTAGTGTCGTACTGTACTGTAGAAGGCTGGTGGCGGCCCGCAGTAAACCATCCCAAATCAGATATATACCCTCTCAAATCTGTTTTACTATAGTGTGAATAGCTTTACGACATAAAGAACATAAACGCTTATTTGTTGTCGATACGACGCGGTATGTTTCTATGCCGGAAACCCCCAGAGTGACCCCCCCCACTAAGTGGTGGGCTACTAACGAACCCTGCCTACAAGCTGTCTGATACCACGATAGGTTCCCTGGCCGGGACCAGGAAAAATATTAGGATTTAGAATCTAGAAGGCTTCTGTATATCGGTTCGGCAGATCACAAAAGAACTGACCTTTGTAGAAGAAGCACTGATGTGGTTTAGCGGGATCGGCCAAAACCTTGTTAAGGCCAGATCGAGCTTCCCAACAGCGCCCAGACACCGACTAACGGAGGGGGTTCCCCGATGTTCCGTGATCTGCTGAACTTGTCCTCACCTTGTGTACCCGTCGGTGGGCCTGATCTGCTGAACTTGTCCTCACCTTGTGTACCCGTCGGTGGGCCTGATCTGCTCTCTCGGAACTCCGAAGGATGCAGTGGTGAAGCGTAGAATGTCTTGCGTGACGCGGGGAGGGGTGAATCAGCGCGGAAGTCTTCGCTCTGCGTCCGAATACTTGTTCCTGATACGAAGCGATTCGATCGAGCTCCGACCAGGAGGCCTGGACTTGATCCGAGGCCGAGTTGCCTTTAAGGGGGTGAGCCTTCCTTTCCTTGAGTTGCTTACCGCTTCCTATAGCGGGATCTTGCGAGTTGCGAGTCGAAGCGATCGCCGGTCAAGCAATGAATACCGGTCGATCGAGATGCGTTCTTGAACAGTAGATCACTAGTGTGTGGAAGGATCGGCCAATNTTGTTGTTATCCCTATCTCTGTTTATCTTCCCATCCTGAACTGCATCCTACGACACCCAGCTGTCCTGATTTATGTTTGTTCTTCGACCACTCGAAGCCCACCAGCCTTCCGATTCACCATCTCCGCGGATCGTGCTCGATCGCGATCGATCGGCTCCAATCTGCCGGGACCTGGGAGTTGATATTCGCAGGAGGCGTTTTCTTATTTGCCGGAGGCACCTAAACGCTTACGGGGCCTTCGCTACCTTACCTTATGTAATGCACTTAAATTAAGTGTTCAGCAAGAAAAGGGAAATCACAAACAATCTAAACGCCTCTAGCAGCACCGCCCCCTCTCCTCAGAAGCCCGTCACTACCTCCGCCAGCTAGCAGCCGCGCAGCTTCAGCACCAGCAGCTCCGCCGTCCGTACCCTGGTCCAGCAGCTCCGCCGTCCGTACCCTGGTCCAGCAGCTCGCCGTCCGTACCCTGGTCCAGCAGCTCGCCGTCCGTGGCCAGCACCAGCAGCTTGAAACGATGGCTGCTGTTCGGACTTGGACTCTGGCTTGTCATCTAGAAAGTAGATTTGCGGACAAGAACATGGAGAAAAAGGCAGTCAATGATTTTGCCCGGAGTCACGGATACGCGCTGGTTGTAAAGTGTGTGTCCCGTGACAGACGCGGAATGCGCTGGAGGGTAGTGATGGCATGCGATCGTCACGGACGCCGTCGTCCGCATGTGTCTACAAGTCTCAGGCGGCGTGTGAATGCAGCATCACGTCGTTGTGGGTGCCCAATGGAGTTGAATCTAGTGCGCACGGGTACTGCAGGGACGGATTCAGAGCGTTGGAACATCCAACAACGCGCCAGGGCTTTGATCCACAATCATATGCCATCAAGCTACCCGACGGCGCATCCGGTCCATCGCAGAGCTGCGCGTTCTCTGGTTGTACGAGATGCAATCGCTATGGATGCAGAGATCGGTACAAGGGTCGCTCAAACAATGGCCCGGTTGACCCTACTGGAAGTCATGTATGTATTGAAAGGTTTTATGTTTACTACGATATGTCGGAGTGATCTGCCCCGCGCAGTAAATGGTGGAGATCTAGTCTTCTTCAATAACAATCGGATTCTCGCGGTTCCGTCTGATTGATCTCCAGGAGTGTTGCCTCCTATTTGTCCGTTGCGAACACGTCGGAGGAATGCTATGAACTCCGCTCGAGGATCAGGTTCATGTAAGGGCGACGAGATACTTGATATCAGCGTGAGGGTGCGAATCTTTCGCCACTTGGTCGTATTCACGGGGTACACACTGTCGTTTTCGTCAGCGTAGCGCTTTACGAGCCAGGTAGTTGGCAAAAATTCTCCAGTTTCAAGGCTGAGTGGGTATTCTTGATCTTGGTCAATGCGCAGTACGCGGCTGATGCGATCACCTCGCGGGCCCCCACAAACGTGCTGTGGGGAATAGTACCGGACGTACTCGCCCACACGGAGAGCTTGCGACTCAAGCTCAGAGGCAAATAAGGGCGCCATCAGTGAATTCTCAAAGTGAGCTCACGCAGGATTGGTGGTGCCTAATTTAGGCTTTATTGGAGACATTCAAAATAGAGTCTGCGCTTGTACCGCTACATCAAAGCTCCGATAACAGATGCATACACGACATAAATAAACTCTATTTAACTATGTGCCTCCGGCAAATAAGAAAGTGCCTCCGGTGAATATCAACTCCCGCGGGACCTGTATGCCGATCTGTGAACTCCGATCGCCTGAACCTGTATGTCGATCTGCAAACCCCGATCGACCAAAAGTGTATGTCGATATGTCAGAAGTCATATGCAGATCCCGATCTGAATCTGTTCGCGATCTGCCGTAAGTTGATCCTGATCGGAAGCCGTTCGCGATCTGCCGTAAGCCAATCCGGATCGCGGACTGATCACGATCGCCTCAGCCCGTCGATCCCGATCGAGAGCCGATCGCTCGCAATCCGTAGATCTTGATCGAGGGCCGGTCGTGATTGTTCGTGATCCGTCAGCTGTTGTCAGGGCTTGGGCTTCACTCCCATCAGCGCGTCTGCTTCCGCGCGAGCATCGGGTCCCTTCTCCACTCGGGCGGGCCCAGTTTCCACTTGCGTAGGCTTGTACGTCCCCTGATGTCGCCAGATTATAACAGATTACCGCCAGATCGCCCATCATCAACACCGTTCCTTCGATATCCCATGTTCCATATTCTTGCTCGGCCGAGATCTGACTAGCCCGGTACCGTCTTTCCTTCCAGCCTCTGGCTTGGCTTGAACGTCCTCCGATCGCGCGACATGCGCCGCTTTTCTCACCGATCGGGTCCTTTCTCGCACGGTCGGAGATTTTTATCTGGTGCTTCTCCACACTGACAAAGTCAATTTTCTAAATGAATTACTTACTCAAGTTGTGCGTCCGGAGTACTTTCTGTTTGCTCGTTGCTTCTTGGTACAGTATTTATTTTTCGACTGGCCAGGACGATACCGCCAACCAGATAGCGTTAGAAAGTCTTACCTAATTTAAACCACATTAATGTTATAATAGTGCGAGAACGGCCCTTTTCGTTGTTGCGAAACCGATATGCAGAAGCCTTGGAGATATTGGTACGCCTTCAAGTCATATTGTCATGAGTGAACAATAGGCGGCCTAGCATCATATAGGTAAACGTATCCGTAATGGAAATAAACGTTGTAGTGGAATTGGCCG
This sequence comes from Phytophthora pluvialis, assembly GCA_001314425.1. Taxonomy (NCBI): domain Eukaryota; phylum Oomycota; class Peronosporomycetes; order Peronosporales; family Peronosporaceae; genus Phytophthora; species Phytophthora pluvialis. The sequence goes on along the minus strand of LGTU01000786.1, from coordinate 15,892 downwards.
GCGAGGACTTGCGAAGGAGGAGCGAAGTGATGGTGGAGAGTTGGTCGAAGCTTGGTAAGTTGGAAAGTGATTGGTATGGGGTTATCTAAAGATCAAACGAGCCGCAGCCTTCGAGCTACTGCTCTCCTACAGCCCTCCAACACGTTGCCACAACACTCAATCTGCGTTCATGGCGCCTTACTATCGGTTCGCGTGCCGTCAGCAACGCGATCTTCAAGATGGCCTTTGGTTATGCCTGACTTCAATCTGCAACTGACTGCACTGGCCGTGCACCTTCGTCGTCTCTTAGTCACTGCTACTGGGACCACTTCCGTTCGTCGCTCGTTCTTGAGCGTCGAACAATCCGCTGCAAAGCTCTCGTGTGCAGTTGATTACTGTGCTCTCTTGGTAGATGATGCGCGCTCCGTTTGTACCGGGTTGTAATGCCTTGATACCAAAGCGTAACTTAAGGCACGCAACCATAGTCAACGCTATTCAGGAGGCTACTGTTCGTCGGCTTCGCCACTCAAAATAGCCCCCATCAATTTACCATGCCGGGTCTTTGACAGAGACACGTTCCACACGTTTAGTGACTACAGAGGGGCACGCAACGAAATACAGCAGCGGTGTTGAAGTCGCAGTACCCTCTAGTGAGGACGTTACTACTTTCGTAGCGCGACATACTGCTTGCGCTCACTTATGTAGCTCAGTTCCAGCGTTGAGTACATTCGCTATCACATAGGATGTATTTTATTCGGAATATCCAGCATTTACATCCTATCGAACCATATTTTGGGTATGGAATGAAACGACATCCGTCGGTTTGTTGCCACACTCGCTACACTCAAACATTTTATCACTGAACAATTAGTGTCTCTGTATATGGAGTCCTCCAACTTTGATCTAGCTGCGGAGATCACACGAGGCCTCGAGCTGAAAACTTCGATCTCAGATCTAGTAGTCCCAGTAATACGTTCTCCGAGCTAGAGGGTGCCTGTCGCGTGGCTGTAAACCTGGGCTTGCTTACATCTGAAGCAAATATATTCATTCGCTGAAAAGTCTGTAATCTTCACTGGTATCTATCTATGTGAGGGGATTCACAGTACCTTACAAGAGGAAGGGTGGGTGGTGTAGCGGGATCATCCAAATTCTGGCTAAGGTTAGATCAAACTCCCCAACAGAGCCCAGACACCAGCTAACGGAGGGGGACCACCGATGTTCCGTGATCGGCTGAACTTGTTTTCACCTTGTGTACCAGTCGCTGGGACTGATCTGCTCTCCAGGGACTCCAATGTATGCAGTGGGTGAAGTTTGAACGTCTTGAGTGACGTGGGCATGGGTGGAGCAGCGCCGAAAGTTCTCTCTGCTTCCTAGTGCTTGTTCTGTGTCCGAATCGAATCGATAGAACTCCTAGACTTGATCCGAGGCCGGGGTTGCCTTAGAGAGTGTGTATTCCTTTACTTTAGTTGCTTGCCGCTTCTTATAGTAGGATCTTGCGAGTTGAGAGTCGGAGAGATCGCCGGTCAAGCAATGAATACCGGGTGACCGAGATGCGCTCTCGAACAGTAGATCACTAGTGGGGAAAAAGATAGGTCAATACATTATCCGAAACTTCCGTGCTTTCCGTGTTGTAAAGGTAGATTTTTTAACCCTAGTTAATAGATTCCTGGTATTTTCGAAGTCATTTATTCAGCTTGGACTCGTTCTTTCCGAGCCCCTGGGCTGGTGCCGGTGGAGGGACCCTCGGGTCCGCCTCCGTTCCAATGTCCACGTAGCACGCGAGGCTAAGTTGAAACTGAAGCCCTTGAATCTTGGCCGCAGCCCGATTGCGTTCTCTTCGCGCAATCGCCTTCAGTTGTCGGAGCCAGGTTGCCCACATATATTCCAGCTGCGGGGCAACTCTCCAGCTGTTGCCTTCATGAATTACTTGGTTCCGTAATAGCTATAGTAGTGTATATCTCATGCTACAATCGCCCACCATATCCGTCACAGTGCTTCTGCGTTCTCTTGTCTCAATTTGCCATACCTTGCTGTTATTCGTTGCTGGAGCCGCGCCCCGAATGTTAGCGCCCTTCGTGCCGCGAAATACTCCTTGTACTGGTCGAGTCTTTGGCTAGAAATCTCGTGTCCAGGCCAATACTCTAAGGATCTTCTCCAAAACGGCTGAGTTCGTATGCAGCTCCAGCTGATGTGTGTGATCGTGGTATTATGCCCGTTACAGTTCGTGCCTTGGGGGCACCCTGATTGCTGCTCAGCACCGTCGTAATGCAGATTCAACTGCTGGGTGGCCAAACGGTAGGTCATCCATACCTGAAAGGCTGTGAGCATGTTTGGGTGGGCCCAGAGTTCGTGTGGAGTTGACTCTGCTGTCCTCGAACCCACGTGTCGTTGCCTCCTTTGGTGCTCCACTTAGTCAGTACTTCTTCTAGTTTCGGACTAGCCTGGATCCGGAGCTGCTGTTTCGGCTGGTGCTTAAGCACCTTGAGTACATTACGATTCCTGGTGGATGCTGGCATGGTCCACGGATATCCATGAATCTGCGGGTTCGCCAAAACACGATACCGTCCGAGTATTTTGTCATCTTCTTGGCATCTCTCTTCACTTTCTGATGTGACAGCACTTCCCAGTTTGTCCGTTAGCCTTCTGCCCTAACGCTATTATCGTCTCTCCGTCGACTGAGGTCCGTACAGTTGAGCTGTCCAGTGCCTTCCAGATGAAGCTATGTCGGAGCTTCGGTGGATCTCGGAGCGTCAGAGGCGGATGACTGCCGAGCTGCTCACTGATTATGATCCTAGGGGAACTGGCCAGTATTGTAATGAGCCATACCTCCAGTTTTGCGATCGTGTGGCCCTCTTGGAAACCGGCAGCTGTTGGCACCCGCACTGAGTAATTGCTGATGCCGTTCGGGTTATTTCCAGAGTTGCGATCGAGGATACTTCGATTCTGTTATACTTTGACCGAAGCAACGTTGACGCATTGCTGTCTGGTATCCAGGGATTGTTTGCCCAAGAGATTGTGCTCGTGAGGTACTGGGTTGTTCTGCGTAACTGACTCAAGCTCCACGTTTACAAAGAGTAGTTCTCTGGAGTGTGGTTGATATGTGGCACTCCGTAACGCTAAATCAGCACCTGCTGCCAACTGAGGCAGATATTGCGTTGCGTGGGAGCATCGTTGGTCCTGTTCGGCCGGTGACGGTGCCAGTGACACGTCCAGTTCAATATGGACGTGTCGTCGTCTGATTGACCAGTGTCCAGGGAAGCTGCGCTTTGACGAAGCTCGAGGTGGTACCGCATGCTCTTTACCTTGAATTCCCACGCAGAATATCCACGCGTCCTGGAAGATGACTTGCAACCAATTAACCAAAGGATAGCACGATTCACTCCCTGAGCTTGAACAACTACTGGAAAGGATATTAACCCGAAGCCTCCTACTTCCTTGGGAGTGAAAATCAGACTCGGGTTGAGCTTGTGCCAGCTGGGGTCGTCCCTGAGCTGACGGTGTCATAGGAACTGTTTTTGCATGTTTACTAACTGGGTTGACACGGTGTGTGTTGGGGTGGGACATCTTCGCCGTGAACAACAACGCATGCAACCGTATCACGGGGGGGGTCCCTTCTTGCGCAACGGAACCACTATCGCCTTGAGGAAGGAGTCCGGAGTTTGAGGAAGGAGTCCGGAGGTGGTTAGCTTTGGAACCGTTCATTGCATAGGGAATCATTGCACCTACCAGATCCAAATAAAATCGTTATTGAGTCCGTCTTCTCCCCCAGCTTTATGGCGTTGAAGGTCTGCTGCAGCCGTTAGCAAATCGTCTTCAGTTATAGGGGCCATAAGCCGCCGGTTGTCTTCATCGCTGACCTTTCGATCGGATGGGACTGTTGCGAACTTCGAAACTGCATCCTTCATTTGCTCCCGGTTGAGGTGACTGTGCCTCCTCCCCATGATTGTCGCCCACACCCTCGAAACCCGCTCGGGAATAGATGTCGTATCATCAAACTCTTCTCCTGGAGGCGGGCAAATGTGAGTCACTGTAAGGTCTCATTCCTACACTTATCCGAAACTTACACCACAACACTTGATCTGCTACCCTTGACTTGCCGACATCTTGTTGGGCCTAGCTCGATTGCAGACTGCATCGCAGCTGTTAAAATCGTGACTGTCTGGATATGATAATTGACTGTCTGGATATCACTCAGAGTCGGATATGACAATTTAATGGATATGACAATAATTGTCGCCAGAACGGTTCAATTGTCAATTGGCAGCCTATTTCTCTTGAAGCTTAGGTGCTCGTGCGAAGGATCCCCGTCCGTGATGGCTTCCTCCGCTCCCGCCGCGCGCGGCCGCCGCCGACCCAACCGCTCCCGCAAGCCCAAGCCTACCAGCAGCAGCAGCAGCAGCCCCGCATCCGCCTGTGCCTCCAGCGCCGCGCAACTCGTGGCCGCCATCCGGCGCAACGACGTCGAAACCTTCGCGTCGCTCCTCGAGACGCCGGACCTGGACGTGAACCGCCGCTCGCCCCAGGGCGACGTCCCATTGGTGGAAGCCTGTCGCTATGCGCGCGTGGACATGGCTACACTCCTGCTCTCCGCGCACGAGGCCAACGCCAACGTCTCGAGCAGCAACCGGCGCGCCAACCGCGTGGGGCTCACGCCGCTGGTGGCCGCCTGCATGGCGCTCGAGCCAAAAGCGGTGGAGGTTCTGCTCTCCCAGTCCCAAAAGAGGGTGAACCTGCTCAAGCCTTTCGGCCGAGTGAACGCGGCCACGGTCCTGCTGCTCTTCTGCGTGGCCAACGGCCGCTCGGACGCGCAGAACGACGCGGCGCTGCGGATCCTGGCGCGGCTGTTGGCGTACGCCAAGCAGCAGGGGCAGCTGAAGGACGTGCTGGCGGCCAAGCCGGATAAAGTGAACGCGCTGCTGCACGTGGCGGCGGGACTCGGCAACTGGAAGGCGCTCCGGATGCTGAGGAGCAAGGCGGACGAGTTCGACGTGGACTTCAATGCCGGCAATGCAGTGGAGCACTCGGCGCTGCGCGTGGTGGAGATGAACGCGTTCCAGGCCAGGTCGCTGCAGTTCTGCGAACCACCGCGACCGGAAGCTGAGACGACGCGCGGGAAGAAAGGGAGAAAGAGGCAGAAGAAGAAGGAGGAGGGAGACAAGGAGAAAAAGCGAGAGCAGGAGCAGGAGCAGGACGAGCAAAGAAGTGAAGCTGGTGCGTTCGTGCTATTTTTTATATATTTTTTTTCATTGACGATGGCTGACTGACTTCTGTTGTTTGTGACGATGTGGCAGATAAGCAAACGTTTACGAGGTCGCGTCCGGAGCGGGCGGTGGAGGCGTTCCACGTGACGAGGACTGTTCTGGAGCTGACGAAGAATTCAGGTTAGTGCACAAGTACTGGGTCAAGTTGCATGAAAAATTGGCTGACGTTTTGGAGTGCAATTGCAAACCGTAGGAATTGGCGCCATTTTCTCGCGGAAGGGAGACGAAGGTCTTCGAGGTCTTTATATCAAAACCCTCGTGCTCGCGGAAGTGGGTCTCGTTTCAATTGTTAACGAGGTATGGCTGGTCAGGCTTATGATGGGGCTTGTTAGTATTTTCGTGTCCGTGTGTGATTGACTAACCGGAGTTGCGTACTGATGTTCAGATCGCTCAGATGCCAGATACGCAAAAGGAGAAAGCCGTGCATATGGATGGCCTGATGTATACTGTGTCTTCTGTTTACCCTCTCTCCATTAAAAATGCAAAGGAGTACCAATCCCTTTGGCGCCAAGCTCTCGACAAGAAATCCTCTGAAAATGAAGCAACCGCCGCAGATAAAGGTGATGAGGAAGAGAAGAAGAGAGTACCGGCGAATGACCAGCAAACGACTGAACTATCTCACGAGGCGTTCAAGTTGATCCTGAGTGGGATGCTGTCCTACAACAGTCTGTCCAAGCGCGTGAAAATGTGGACCCTGATCCTCATGCACTTCCTCACTCCATTCGCTAGCGGCTCGCCTCTCATTGCGGACAAGCGGCCCGTTATGGAGGAATGCGGTCAGTTGAAGTTCTTCGAACGCATCACTGAAATGCTCTATCGTTCAGGTTTGTTCTTGTTTTTTTTCTTGCGGCGTAAAGTATTTGTTGCCGTCTAACTTTTTTTATTTTCACTCGATCGATCTGTAGGCACTAAGCTCGCTTTCTGCATTTTCGACCGCACGGACATCGAAGACGACGAGAGTTACGATGAGGAGATTGAGTTCCACCTATTGATCTCACTATTCGAACTCTTCCTACAGTTCTTCGCGCCCTATGCTCGCACGATCCGTGATGAAGAGAGTAAGGAGACACTTGGTATTACTGAAAGTTTCCAACGTGCGATCAAGCCAGTCAAACAGCTATGGTCTTTAGTGAACGCTGCGTTGGGTAGTCTAGATGATGCCATCGCTACGCCACAACGTTTCTCGTTGCTGCTTCACCTGCTGCAAGTTTTCGAGCAACTAGAAGCTGCTTTTGTTTCCGATGAAGACGCGACGCTAGTGAAGCTGTTTGAGGTACGTTTGTGATAGTGCCCTCCTTCATCAGCACATCTGGGTCGAACTGATAATCGCCATGGCTTTCATTTCCTAGGTCATGAACCGATTCGTCAAGCAAGAAGCAAAAAAGAAGCGCATCAAGACGTTCGTTGCGGAGCAATCACACCTTCTGCATACGATTGCTGCCGCCTTCCCGATCCCAACGTCCTTCACCAACAAAGTGATTCCGTTGAAGGATAGCGTCGATGTGCTGATCCGTTCTGACCCCAAGGTGTTGGGCATGGACTTGTATTCATTCGCGTCGATTCCGGGGCTCATTCGTCTCGAGCACAAGGTGGATTACCTGGCTATGCTGGCGGAGGAGCGCAATGGATCGGTATCTGTGTCCATTAGCCGCGCGTCCGAAGCGAACTACGTGGACTTCATCCTGCAACAAATCCTGAGCACGTCGGGAAACAACCTGAAGGCTGAAATGAACATCACCTTGGTGAACGAGCCGGGCGTGGGTGTTGGTGTCACGCGCGAGTTTTTCCAGATTGTTCAGCGATGCTTCTTCCGTCCGGGTTCGGCTGGAGGCTCGCAAGCGCGTGCTGTGCCGCCAGCACCTCATGTTCTTGAGATCGGAGCTCAGTGGCTCCAGCTTGCTCGGTCACAGAGCCCGCAAGATGGGAATGCGAACAGGAAGCGCAACGCTAAACGAGGGCGACCGACGCAGAGCGGTGGGTTTGCAGAATTGTTCCCGTTATTTGATTTTGTGGACAAGCAGAAGCGTGGAGTGATTGGCATCGTACCGCGGCCGGTGTACATCAGCAAGCAGGTTATCGACGTCAAGCGCAACGAGAAGAGCTTGAGCCTATCTCGAAAGGATATGCGTGTGGATCCCACCGAAGCGGATGCGCTCAAGAAGGTGTATCTCTGCATTGGCCGTTTGATGGGGCTGGCAATCCGCAACCACCAGCCACTTGCTGCCGACTTCCCCCTCGTGTTCTGGAAGTTCCTGATGCGAGACGGCTCCTTGGCGTGGGAAGACTACTGTGAAAACAGTGATGTGTTCAAGCGCAGTCTGCAGTTTGTGTTGGATCACGACTTCGACGCAGAGTCGCTGGATATGCGCTTTGAGTACACAACGGAGGTTGTGATCGTCGACGAAGAAACGAGTGCCAAGCAGAAGGAGGAGTCGGCGACTGACGGAGCTGTAGCTGCGCCATTAAGCCCTCCCACGACGACGAGTATGGAGATGGAGCTGCAAGAGGGAATGAGCAACGTGGAGGTGACGAACGCCAACAAGGCGCAGTATGTCTTGCTGCGTGCCCAGCAGTACTTCTTCGGCAACGAGCTGCTGTACTACAAGAAGGTGCGGGACGGCTTCACCGACACAATCGTGCGTTCGGATCTGAAGCTCTTCCGCCCTGAGGAACTGCGCCGCTTGGTGCGTGGTGAGAGCACGATCGATTTCGAGAGCCTGAAGAAAAGTGTCGTGTACTCACGAAGTGCATCCCCGTCACGCGGCGTTGTCCAGTACTTTTGGGAAGTCGCCGAGGGCTTGGACCAAGAAAGCCGCTCCAAGCTCCTGACCTTCTGGTCTGGTTCGCCACTGCCTCCCATTTTCGGCTTCGACTCCAAGTATCGCTCCATGAACGCGGTAAGTCTTGCTGTCAACCCTCAGTTCTGCCGCTAGAGGTTAGGCTAACTTGCTTGTGGTTGTTCAACTGTGCAGGACACTGCGTGCTGGTACATCGATGTGGACACGCGGATGCAGCCTAGCTTCTGCCCCATGGCCAACACTTGGTAAGACTGGCCCTGCAGACGTTGCGTTTTAGCCAGCCTATCTCACATTCATTTGCTGTTGCAGCGACCGTCGCTTGATCCTCCCGGACTACCCCACGAGCGCTGCTCTCAAGGAGAAGCTGCTCGTGGCGCTTGAGCATGGCAGTGTCGGCTACGACCGCATGTAGAGGACGAGAGGAGTAGGTAGACAGGTGCCTTCCTGGCAAAACGATCATAGAGTTATCCCTGTTTGTCCCTTGCCTACAGCAATGCAGTGTGCTCTGGACTCGGCACCCGCCCCGGTTCGCGGAAGCTGGAAGCTGTGGCCGTGTCACTCGTAGGCACCGGTGCGTATCCCCTCTGACCTCTCTGCTGTTGTCCGTCCACGCTGCCGAACAGGGACCGGAAGAAGTCGTAGAGGATGCTGAACGGACAGCACACGACCTGCTTGGCCCGGTGCAGCCACTCCCGATTGAGCCAAGACACGTAGTTGCCCGCCGCCGCCGTCTGCAGCGCCCCCTTCTGAGTGCCGAAGAGCTGCACCACCGAGCCCGGCCAGACGTCCCCTTTCTTGAGCAGTTTTCCCTGATGGATGAGTCTCGCGTGCTCCCTGGATGGTCAAAGTGCAGTAGGTCACACGACCAAGTCAGTCGAAGTGTCTTCGGGAAGGTCTCAAGAGCCACGTACAAGTTGAAGAGCGAGGCCAAGACTCTGGCCGGGTCGTCCACGGCCCAGATGGACACGTTCAGGGCATAGACGGCATTGCAGAAGCGCACGAAGGCCGGTCTCGGGACGTCTTCTTGGCCTTGTGGCAGCAGCTGCGTGACCCGTTTGACTGGCGCGTGGCATCCAGGGCAGCGGTTCTTGTTGGCAGCCAAGTGGCGGCACAGGCAGGAGAGACAGAACTCGTGCGAGCAGTCGGTGAGGCAGCGCGCCGTGGGGTCGGCGGGCAGGGGCCGGTCGCACACCAGGCACGGGAGCAGCTCGTCCGCCATGACGGTCTCCGTTATGTTACTGTTCTGGGGTTCGGAAGAGTGACGGATCTTGAAGCGACGCGATCGTGGTCATTTCTTGTCCGACGTGACTATTGCCACTAGGATGCCGGCGCCACCCGAAGGATCGAGGGGCTTGCAGCTCAACCCAAAGGCGAAGCCTACGACGACCAAGATGAAGCAGATCATCGGTCAAGTGCTGGCGGAGAAGCTGGACAACGCCAGCTACCAGTCCGATCGAGCGGCGGCGCTGACCAAGGAGATCGCAGACGTTGTCAAGCTGAGGCTTCAAGGTGAGTGCTGGAGAGTGCTGGTGATGTTTGGTGGCTTTGTTGACGGAAGTTTGGGGGCTGGTTTGTTCAATGAAAAGAGTGCAACTTCCCTCGGTTCAAGTACGTCGTGCAGGTGGTGATTGGAGAGCAGCGAGGCGAGGGTGTGAGGTACGCAAGCTGCTGTTGCTGCACTGGATACGTGATTGATGTAGGAAAGAGTGACAATGTATTGGTGGTCAGGATGGGATGTCGATGCTTTTGGGACGCCGAGACGGACAGCTACGCTTCCGAGACTTTCTCCAATGTACGTAGTGCATGCTGTCGGAAGACTTATGATGCGGCGTTTGGCTGAGCAAATGCACTGTGTCGTGGTGCGTTATGTATTACAGGACAGCTTGTTCTGCGTGACCACTGCGTACAGCGTCTACCTATACTAAGCCATAGCTCGCGACCTCCCCAATCCACATCATTCCAGCTTGATCAACCGCTTCTGCATTAACTAACGCGTCACGTGCTTGACTACCGTCCTGAAGAGCGAGTGGAAAGCCTCGGTGATGCCCACGCCAGTACACGCAGACGTCTCAAAGTACTCGAACCCTTTGGACTGAGCGTAGGCTCGGCCTTCGTCTTCCGAGACGGCGCGAGGACGGTCGACTTTGTTCCCGCACAGGATGCAAGGGAACTTGCCCGCGCCGAACTTGCCAGCCTCTCGCAGCCAGCTATCGAGCGCCTCGAAGCTCTTCCGCGACGACACATCGAACGTGAGGATCCCTCCTTGAGTGTCCTTGTAGAACTCGTTCCGCACTTCGAGGTATTCAGGCAGACCCGAGAGGTCCCAGAAGTTGACACGCACTTCAGCGCCATTGACCATCACAGGCTTGACGCCGTAGTCGATGCCGATCGTCGAGATGTACTTGCTCACGAACTTCTCTTCACAGTAGCGCTTGATCACGCAGCTCTTGCCCACGCCACTCTCCCCCATGGAGATGATCTTGACTCGTAGGGCACTTGGTCGACTCGTGTCCTGCTTGTCGTCGTTGTTGCCCAAGCTCAGCGACGTGCCACCAAAAAGCCCCGTCAACTTGTCCCCATTCGCATCGCTCATGCGTCGTCTCGACATGGTGCTTCCTCCTAATGGCAAGGAGTTTCGCGTACCAAAAAAGGCAAACAAAAGATGTATTTCATCAACTTGTGCACACTCACTCATCCGACACACATCAAGCCAGGTTTGTTTCTCACATAACGCAGCATGGGCCGGCTGGTTTGTCTTGGTTGTCAGGCTGTTGACCTGCTGTCACTTGGGACGGTCCCGCTTGAGTCTTGAACGCAAAGTTGCGGCGGATATATCCGCGCAGAAGCCGCTGTTCCTTGATGAGTAACCTCACTGAGTTGTCTACGATCTGCTTCGCAGCTAAGGTGTCGGAGCCTTCGCCGTTAGCCTGCTGCGCCATCAGGTGCTCGTACGCGACTTGGACACGGAAGGCGCTCTTGGATACACGAAGAGCAGCGACGTAAGCAGACGATCCCTTGAGCGAATGAGCTTCACGGCGAGCAGTGACGAAGTCGTTGCGCTCGTGGGCCTTGACCACGCGGGACGTGATAGCCTCCGATGTAGTGGCAAACTTCTCTAGAAGAGACAAGAAGAGCTCTTCGTGACCTCCGCACTGATCCACTCCCAGCGTGTAGTTCACGGGGTCGCCTTCCGGGATCTCGATGCTCATCGGGCCAATCGAATGCGATACTACCGACTCTCCCGGGGTAATAGCAGTACTCGCCGCTGGTGAGTCATCTTCCACCGAGCTGCCAGTTCCCATGCGCTCCAGCACAGAGGGCATGCCGGAGCCACTACTGCTGCTATGTCCACCTCTGTTCGGGTAGGTCGACTCATAGTCCAGATCCTCGTGGAAGCTGACCTTCTTCTTAGGAACGAGACCGGACCAGGATTCCAGTCGACTTGGCGGTAGGTCCTTCGTGTTGAACGGCGGGTGGCTCCAGAGAGTCGGGTTCGTCGGCAATGAAGAGCGCGCTCCAGGTTGAACCGGGTTGTTCGTTACCCCAATGAATGGAGTCTTGACATAAGGCAGAGTAGTCGACGTCTCGGAGGTTGGCTGCTCCGGCTCGAGCGGGCTCGTTGTCGAAGCACCGCTAGTATTCCTGGATAGCCTGAGCAGATCCGGCAACTCGTTCGAGCTTGTGGACCGTGAGTTGTTGCTGTTCACCGACGGGCCCAAGCTGAAGATCGAAGTCGTCGGCGTGGCAGTTCGAACAGCACGGCCACTTTGAAGACCAATTGACATGGGATCGTCAAGCTCCAGGTTCGAGATTGCCTGCGCGAGATCCAGTTGCTGCATGTGCCGAGAAGCAGGTGCAAGTCTGGCAGTCGATGTCACATCCATCAGCGTAACATCCTCGAGGTCACTTTCAAACGATGGCATCGGAGTGGGGGCACCTGGTGACGGCGCGGGGATCCGCATGGGGCTTTTGGCTGCAGGACGAGGACGAGGACCATTCCGCAGGGTTACAGGCGCAGCACTCGTGGCATCAGGTACCTGACCCACAGCTCCGAGAGCGGCGTTGTGCTGACCGAGGTAGCGGATACGCATCCACTGTCGGATAGCCTTACGAAGACTCAGCTTCGAGATCGGTTTCACCATGAACTCATCCATGCCGCAGTCAAGGCACTTTTGACGATCACCACTCATCGCGTACGCAGTCAATCCGAGAATCGGAATACGAGGAAGGTTGCGCTCTTGCTCAAACTCGCGGATCGTGTTCGTAGCTGTATAACCGTCCATGATTGGCATTTCGCAATCCATGAAGACCAGATCGAATTCGGTGTGGTTTTCGCTGTAGGCCTTCACTGCATCACGGCCGTTCACCTCCCATTGAAGCAGGTGATCATCTTGTTGCAGGAAGCATTTCACCACTTCCCAGTTAAACTCGTTATCCTCGACAACCAGAATGCGTGCCTGCTTCGGAACTTCCACTCGCATGCTCGCGTTATCACCATTCTCGACAGCACGCACAGCCCCATCGGGTGAAAGCAACGCTGTCGATGGGTCCAGGAAGTCCTCGGACGAGTAATAGGCGTGTTTGGGGTCGACCTCGTCAATCAATCGCACGACTACGGTAAAGAAAAAGTTACTGCCAACACCCAATTCACTGTCAACATCAATCGAGCCATCCATAAGCTCCGCAAGTTGCTTGCAAATAGCAAGACCCAGGCCAGAACCCGTAGGATTGTTCTGTCGGGTACGTTCCAGCTTTGTGAACAACGAAAAGAGACGCATCTTCTCCTCTGCATCCATGCCAATACCCGTGTCAATAACTTGGAACAGCAACTTCTTGAATTGAGACGGCAGCTCTGGGGAGTGTACCACGCTGCACGCGACCGTAATTGAGCCTTCGTTTGTGAACTTGATTGCGTTCGACAGCAGGTTCAGCAGCACTTGACGCAGACGCACAACATCGCCGATCACAGCCTTTGGCACGTTGTCACCGCACTTGAGCTCAAGCTTCAGACCACGTTCTCGAGCTTTAAACTTGAAAATCTCGATCGAGTAGTCCAGCAAGTCGTGCATCTGGAAGGGCGCCGTCGAGATTTCCAAATGCCCAGCCTCAATCTTTGACAAGTCCAGGATGTCGTTGATCAGGTTCAACAGAAGAGAGCCGGACACGTATGCCATGTGCACATACCTCTCGATAGACTTGTCCAGCGGCTGCTCCTTCAGAAGTTCCAGCATGCCCAGCACGCCATTCAACGGCGTTCGCAGCTCGTGGCTGAACGAGGCCAAGAAATTCACCTTGGCAGCCTCCATGTGCTTCCTCGCTGTGTAATCTTGTCCGACACCAATCACACCACGAATGTTGCCGTGCATGTCCTTCTTGCTCGATGCATTTACAAGGAGCAACAGAAACACACCACGCTTCGTCGTCATCGGAAGCTCCATTTCACCAACGTCAATACCTATCAGCGCTTGATTCAGCAGTTGACGCACTTGTTGTCTACTTTCCGGGGTGATGAATGTGTGCACCAACGACAGGCCCAACACACTCGACTTGTGGTAGCCAGTGATCTCCTCGATCTTCTGGTTCCACTCGTTGATGCGGCCATTAGTATCAATCCCAAAGATCGGCGCGTTCGCAGTATCAATCAGTCGGAAGTACTCGTGCTCTTGGGCGATGCGATCTGTGATGTCCTGGCCGATCCCGACAACGCCAACAATGTTACCGTTCAAGTCGTAGCGCGGAGTCGCGTTCAGCAAAATCTCAATTCTCGTGCCTGGGCGGGTAATGAGTGGGAACTCGAAGTTCGCAGTTTCGACTCCAGTAAGAGCTTGCGAGAGCACTTCAGCCACAATTGGTCGAAACTCAGGGGAAATGAACGTCTCAACAAGGTTCTCGCCCATAACTTCCTCAATCGAGTAGTTCGTGATCTGAGCGGCCTTTCTGTTCCAGATATTCACGCACATGTTGGCATCCACACCGAAGATCGGAGCATTAGCCGTATCAATCAAACGGCTGTACTCCTGCTCTTGAGCAATGCGCTCCGTGATGTCCTGCCCAATACCAACCATGCCCTTCACTTCACCATGCTCGTTGTAACGCGGAGTCGCATTCAGCAAGATTTCCACACGTCGACCGGCCTTCGTGATTAATGGGAACTCGAAATTGGCCGTCTCCACACCTTCAAACGCCTTCTCTAACACGCTGCGCACAGGCACCTTGTACTCGTTCGAAATGAACTCCGCAACCAGGTCCTTGCCCAGCACGTCTCCGTTGGTGTACTGCATGATGTCCGCTGCCTTCCGATTCCAGATGTTCACACGACCGTTAATATCCACACCAAAAATCGGGGCGTTTGCAGTATCAATCAGCCGCGTGTACTCCTGCTCCTGGGCGATGCGCTCCGTGATATCCTGACCAATTCCGACCATTCCCATAACCTCGCCATGCTCATTGTAGCGCGGTGTGGCATTCAGCAAGATTTCCACGCGGCGGCCCGCCTTCGTGATCAACGGGAATTCAAAGTTTGCGGTCTCCACACCTTCAAACGCCTTCTCTAACACGCTGCGCACAGGCACCTTGTACTNCTGCCTTCCGATTCCAGATGTTCACACGACCGTTAATATCCACACCAAAAATCGGGGCGTTTGCAGTATCAATCAGCCGCGTGTACTCCTGCTCCTGGGCGATGCGCTCCGTGATATCCTGACCGATACCCACCATGCCCATAACCTCGCCGATCTCGTTGAACCGCGACGTTGCATTCAGCAGAATCTCCACTCGCCTTCCTGCCTTCGTCATCAATGGGAACTCGAAGTTCGCAGTTTCAACGCCTTCTAGTGCCTTGGACAGGACGAGGCCGACTGCCTTACGGTAGTCTTCCGTGATGAACTTCTCCACCAGGTTCTCACCCATCACGTCATTTGGCGTGTATTGCGTGATTTCGGCAGCCTTCTTATTCCAGATATTCACGCAGCCGTTCACGTCCACTCCGAAGATCGGGGCGTTGGCTGAGTCAATCAATCTAGTGTACTCTTGCTCCTGGGCAATGCGATCGGTGATATCCTGACCGATACCCACGACACCGACGATCTGCCCATGCTGATCGAAGCGAGCCGTTGCGTTCAACAGGATATTTACCTTACGACCGGTCTTGGTAGTAAGTGCCAACTCGAAGCTAGCCGTCTCGTTACCTTGTAGGGCTTTGCACATGATATCAAATGTAACAGCCTTGAACTCTTGCGAGATAATTGTTTCAACATACATCTCCCCAACCACCTCCTCGGACGTAAAGTTGGTGATCTGTTGAGCCTTGCGGTTGAAAATATTGATACGCATGTCGGCATCCACTCCGAAGATCGGAGCATTAGCCGTATCAATCAAACGACCATACTCCTGCTCCTGAGCAATACGCTCCGTGATGTCCTGCCCAATACCAACCATGCCCTTCACCTCACCATGCTCGTTGTAACGCGGAGTCGCATTCAGCAAGATTTCCACACGTCGACCGGCCTTCGTGATTAATGGGAACTCGAAATTGGCCGTCTCCACACCTTCAAACGCCTTCTCTAACACGCTGCGCACAGGCACCTTGTACTCGTTCGAAATGAACTCCGCAACCAGGTCCTTGCCCAGCACGTCTCCGTTGGTGTACTGCATGATGTCCGCTGCCTTCCGATTCCAGATGTTCACACGACCGTTAATATCCACACCAAAAATCGGGGCGTTTGCAGTATCAATCAGCCGCGTGTACTCCTGCTCCTGGGCGATGCGCTCCGTGATATCCTGACCAATTCCGACCATTCCCATAACCTCGCCATGCTCATTGTAGCGCGGTGTGGCATTCAGCAAGATTTCCAC
>LGTU01000785.1:0-17358 GCA_001314425.1 Phytophthora pluvialis | reverse complement strand
GAGACTGCCAGATATCGAGCGCTCTTAAAGCCTCTCGGATATTGACCATGATCTCTCCGCCTTCCTCAGTAGCAAACTGGTACAAAAACTCCTATACGTTGGCAGGTAAACCACCGAATGTGAGATATCAACGACCAGTCCTGAAGCTAGCGCTACGAATACAGTACCTCCATTTCCTCAGTGAAAGGATCTGCACCTTTCACTGACTTGGGGTCAAGATCGAAGAGAACCTCACACACATGGCTCAACGCCACTAGCGGGTGCATTCTGGCATTTCCATACGAGAAAACTTCGCACAGATCAAGAGGCGACAGCTTCTTGACGTGCAGAATGCGCTGGAACCACCCGTCCGGACATTCTCTTTTACTTTTGTAACCTGAAGTTCCGACTGGAGACTGCGTCTTCTTTAGAATTCCTCGAGGCTGCTCAACTGTTTTACCATCAATTGGCCGGCGCTCCTGTGCTGAAGACGGTCGCGTGACACTCTCCAGTTTAGTAAACTTTCGGGCTGGCAAGCTCGTACTTGACGACGACAACATACGAAGGTCAAAACCACGCGATGGCGGTTGTCTTGGCATCCTCAAGTCAGACAACAATGACCAAAAGTTTTTCGTTATTCTTGTCCATGCAAGGCAAAAACTTTGTATTCAATATATATAGCAAACGTTCGCCTTCACTTCCTCATGTGGAGCGAGTCCTTGTGCTACTTTTGACGCAGGAAGCTGCGCACGGGGCCAAGAACAACAACGGACTCGAAGAAAATCACGGTCGCGACGTTACCAGCCAGCAGAGCCAAGTACTTGGCTCGGAAGGAGAAGGGCATGGGGATGTCCGGCAGGACCACAACGCTAGAGGCACTTGCGATGCGGAACAAGTCCATGACGACGCTAGGCTCGCCCATGATGAGATAGACGTCCAACGCCACAAGGGCCCCTAGACAACCACGAGCAGGGAGTTGCGCCAGATCGGGGCGCGGTACCGTGAACCGAAGCTGAAGACCCAAGCGGCGAGCTGCTGCTGCGTGACCATCGTGAAGAAGAGAATGGTGGCCATGTGGTTGTCCGAGAGGAGCCACCACTTGGCCAAGTCGACGTTGTCGGGGCTGAATGGGCAATACCAAACCTGGTTCGTGAGCAGGTGCACGCCGCTGAAGAGGAAGACGACGTTGATGAGCTCTTGGCCGACGATCGAGCTCAGCGTCGTGGGTCCGATGAGACTTGAAGTAGGTCGCTGCTCGTTGAGCGTCGACAAGGGTCTTGACAGTGTGATCACGTACGAAAGACCGACGAGCGTGACCCCGTCCGCCAAGATGAAGCACCACTCGGACATGATCACGGCGTGATACCACTGGAACAGCCTCAGCGTGGACGCGATGACGCCGTACATGATGAGGAACTTGACCGAAGCGAACGACGTGGCTACACTGCACCGACCTTCACGGCAGATGTCGACGACGGATTGGATCGTCTTGGGTTTGCTGGCGAAAGGGGAGACGACGGACGCTTCGGCGTCACTTAGTGCGATGCCAGCGTGGGCTATACGTAACGCACCACAGTCATTGCCACCATCGCCACACATGCCCGTGACCGCGCCAGCTTCCATGTGCATCTTGACGCACTCCACCTTGTTGTCCGGCGTCATTCGGCTGAAAATGCGCACGTTGAACAGCAAAGCCGTCATCTCCCCGACCGCATTCAAGTGGTTGAAGGCTGCGCCAGTGACTGCGAGTTCGACATCCTCGCCGTTCGCCAGCTTGCGCTTGAGCTCCGGTAGATCGTAGGAAGTCGCGTCGTCATCGACGTCACGCCACACGAGCGTGCTCCCCCGGTCACCGGACCGCTCCATTTCCCCGAGAATCACCCACGACGCTGGCGTCACCATGCCGCTCTTACGACCGATGAAGCAGCCGCACAGGGCGTTGTCTCCAGTGATCATCACGACGCGGATGTTCCCCGCCTTGAGCTGTGCGATGGCGTCGCTCGTGTCCTCCTTGAGTTCGTTCCGGAACAGAATCAACCCCAAAAGTGCCAGATTCTCATCGACCGCGTCGCGGCTGGCGTCGAGCTGCTCGCTAGTCCAGTTACGCGGCAGCTCTCGGTTCGACAGGCCCAGCACGTAGCATCCGTCCTTGGCAAGCTGGTCAGACACGGCCTTGTAGTCACTCGGAACACTGTCACGCTTGCTCAGCTGCTGCATGCGCTCGTACGAACCTTTACAAAAAACAAAGCGCTGGCCGGTTGAACGGTTGCGGACTACGACACTCATGGACATTCGATGGTGGTCGAAGTCCAGGCGCTTGACAAACTCGAGTTCGCCTCCGTCGGGAGACGTGACGAACGGTTTGCTGCCCTCTTGCTCGATGAGAGTCCATCCGGTCGCCTCAAACATCCTCCGCTCGACTTCGTTGCCAACCAGGTGGCCATCGAGAGACCCGACCGAGTGGCACGTAGCGAGCGCGTACTGTGTCTCCTTCAAGACAGACGCGTTGTTGGTCTTGTCCTTGGCAACGGGGAGGAAGGAGATCGACGTGGCGTCAACGGGCTGCACCCCTAGATAGTCCAGACCTTGCTTGCTGAGCGTTCCGGTCTTGTCGAAGCAAAACACGCGGACCTTGCCACAAAGTGTGATGCGCTTGACGTTGAGAGAGAAGATGCCCGATTTCTCGAGGCGGGTGGCAGCGTTCACTTGGCCCAACGTCGTGACAACCGGCAGCAACGGACTCACCACCGCCGAGATGAGGAAGATGCAGTAGCAGAAGGCCGTCATCTTGTTGGTTAGCTTGCCGTTGCTGGTCAAGAAGTTGATCCCCAGGTAGCAGCCGATGACCGAGTAGACCAACAGCAGCGCGATAAGAGCCTTGAGGTGTTCGTCGTACTTGAAGCGCATCGGCACAGGAAACAGAATGGACTGGATCAATTGTCCCTTTGTCGTGTGAGCGCCCGTGGTCTGCACCACCGCGTGGATCTCTTCATTGCGACCAGGGGACAACACGCGAGTTCCCGAGAAGAGCGTGTGCTTCTTGCCACGTCCTTCAGCGTCGTAAACCGCTGAGCTGTGGTCCGGTATCGGGAACTTCTGGACAGGCATGGACTCTCCTGTGAGCGTGGACTCGTCACATACCGTGGGGCCCTTCACGATCACAATATCGCACGGGATCACCCAGTTCTCAGGCACCTGGACCAAATCCCCGGGCGCCACTTGCGGTGAGTCGAGGACTCGCCATTCGTTATCACGGAAGACTGCCACGTCCGTTCGGTATCGCGTCATCTTGACGATGGCCGCTTGCATCTTGCGCTTCGTGTAGATGTTGATCACCGCGGTTCCCAGCACCACGACCGTCATGACGACGCCCAAGTTCCAGTACGTAAAGTAATACCAGACGTAGTAGCACATGACCTGGTAGATGTAGAACAGCGTGAAGAACTCCTGGATGAGCGACATCCCCGTGGACGGCAGCGCGACGTCGACGGCGTTCGCTCCGACCGTCTGCAGTCGACGCTCCGCTTCAGCAGTTGAAAGACCACGGGCATTTCGCATGATGTCGCGGTGGGTCTCACCGAGCGCAACAGCTCCAGGAACCGTTGTTCGTGGTCATCGTACATGTAGCGTAGGTACTGGAACGTGAGGAAGCACAGGGACGCTGCCTCCTTCACTGGGACAGTCTGTTGATACCCACTCAGCTTGTTCTTGCGAGAGAAAAGAACTTCAACACGCTGCACGACGGCCGAGACGCCGGATCGATCAGCGAGCAGAACTTCCGGCCACAGGACGGCAACATGTTGAGTCATTGGACACATCGGGGTA
Source organism: Phytophthora pluvialis (assembly GCA_001314425.1). Classification (NCBI taxonomy): domain Eukaryota; phylum Oomycota; class Peronosporomycetes; order Peronosporales; family Peronosporaceae; genus Phytophthora; species Phytophthora pluvialis. The sequence continues at coordinate 13,554 of LGTU01000785.1, read as the reverse complement.
CCTATCGGTTTCTGCGCTGCTTCGGGTCATGGTCGAGCGCAAGTCCCTGACATCGGATACCTTGGCACTGCAACATGTTGCCAGTCAATATGGACCACTTGACGGTTTGAAGACGAGCGGTGGGGATGCCAACCACCTGGTGTGAGTGCAGTGCCGGTGGTTTGAGGCCCCAACGATTGTTCAGGATGGGAAGAGCTATCCACTCGTCATTCTCAAATTTACTCGCGCCATCTCACCCCCGTGTCTCCATTCGCCAACATGGCAGCCCTCGTTGACGCGAAAGCCAAGTCGGAGCAAGTCCAGCTCACGTGGGGCGACGGCAAGACCAGGTGACAGTCTCTTGTTCGTCTTTGCATTGACGTGAGACTTGACTGACCTGTGTATCGTGCTGCAGCTCCTTCCTGCACGCGTGGCTTCGGGACAATTGCCGCTGCTCGAGTTGCTACCATCCTGTCGCGATGGAACGGATTCTGGACTCGTCCTCGATTCCTCTCGACGTCGAACCCAAGTCGGTGACCGTGAGTGAGAACCACGATCTTCTCGAGGTGGTCTGGGACACTGAGGACGCCCACGAGTCCAGCTACGCCGTCGACTTCCTCGCACAGTACTCTGGCTTTGCTCCAGAGTCCACGGAAGCCGGCCAGAAGCTCTGGAACGTGGCCGACATTGCACGAGACTTGCCGACTCTGCCTCGTGTCCCGTACGATAGCATCATGGCCGACGAGAAGGGGTCCTCGCGTGGCTCGAGAAGCTCAACACGTTCGGCTTCACCGTTCTGAGTGGCGTTCCACACGGTCACAAGCGCGTGGAGGAAGTTGGTCGTCGGATCTCCATCATCCGCAACTCGTTCTGGGGCGAGAGCTCATGGGACGTCCAGGACATCCCGGACCCGTCCAGCCTCTCACTCACCGGCGGGGCTCTCTTTCCCCACACGGACTTGTGCTTTAGTGACTCGCAGCCGGGAGTTCAGTTCCTGCACTGCGTGGGGTTGTCCGCCGACGAGATCGAGGGAGGCGAGAGCACCATCGTGGACGGATACTTCGTCGCGGACAAGATCCGGCGCGAGAGCCCGGAGGCCTTCAACGTGCTCACCACACAGCGTATCGCGCACGAGTTCTCGAGTAAGACGCACCACTTCCGCTTCGACGGCCACGTCATCACCCTGGACCCCATCGACCAGTCCGTCAAGGAGCTGCGGTTTAACCAAGCGCTCATTGCACCACTGCGTGACGCTAGCAAGGAACTCTACGCGGCGTTGCAGCTCTTCGCGAACGAGACGCGCAGTCGCGAAAACCTGCTGCACTTCCGGCTCAAGGAAGGAGACATGCTCGTATTCAACAACCGCCGGATGATGCACCGTACAATGCCATCAACGCCCGTCGCCACCTCGAAGGCTGCTATCTCGACTTCGAAGAGTTCCAAGGACGTCTCAAGAAACTACGCGAGTCAAGAGCCACTGGAGATCTAGAGGTGGCGTCGTAGGGAAAGCCTCGTATTGTTTGTTACCCAGCGCCACCCAGCGCCGCGTCAGTAAAATGACCAGCGCGTACGCCGTTTGCTGAAGAAAAACAAAACGGTTGATCCGTTGAATTCTCGTCCGTTCGACGTTCGTCTTGCTTGTGCCATTCTCGGTTCGGCCGTGTCCAGCGCAATGGTTGGGGTCAAGTTGGCCGTGCTCGCAGTGGTGGCGACCGTGGCTGCCATTGATGCCGCGTCAAGCCAAGTGGACTATCCGGCGTGTCCTCAGCACCACCAGCCAGAGTTTTTCTGCTGCACGACGTCTTCTACCACGCGTGAAGTGTACACCAAGTTCCGACGACCCACAGGTGGCAGCTACGACGAAGACTTCACAACGGGGTGGGCTCAGCCACGACGAGTGAACTTCCCGTACGTGCGCTACACGCCGGCGACGCCAATCTTCACGTATGATGACCCAGAGTCGATCTGTCGGGTGCAGACCGTGGTGATCGACTCCGAGACGGGCGAGCTGCAGCAGAAGCTGCAATGCGGCAGCGAGAACGCGTCGCTTGTCGAGGATTCGCGAGACGCGTCGGTCTTCTGGACGTCGCCGTCGAACCCGAGGAACAACAACGCGTCGTTCCCAGTCGGAGCTCAGTGCGCGAGTCTCATGCTCGACGACGGCAGCGTCGATGAAGAAAGCAAGGACGCGTGCGTGAGTGACAAACGACTCGGAGACTTCCAGTTCACCAGCTTTGGGGAGCCGCCGCTCGTCGCCGTGTACTTCGTGTACCTCATCTGCTTCGCTCTGCTAGCTTGGTGGAACTTCCACCGGCACATGATCCACCGCAAGAATGGCTCGATCAATGACGACGACAAGGCTGCTGTGGGCTCGGGTGGCGTCGTGGATCTCAAAGGAATGCTCTCTCGCACTCGATACGAGCTCCTTTCGGAGGCGAACGCGGACGCGCCGCCCCTGGTGCAGACGGGATACTCGAGCTCAGGTCGCGGTCGAGCTGTCTTCGCCTACTTAGTGCTGGCAACTGTGTTGCTTCACATTCTCCTCATTGTCGTCATCTGCGACTACTACGGCAGCTTCGCACCTCCTCTGTTCGATCCACTGAGTGCCAACGCCACCGTCTTCTTCCTGGTTTGGCTGTTTGCTGCCACTTGGTTGATCGGGGTCGTGCTGTGGCAGCGAGACCTGCCAAACTTTTTCCGCGTGCCGAGTCCGCTGAGCTGCTGTATCTTTGTGCACATGCTGAAGAACGACGACACGGAGATCATGCTCACTGACCGCACGGGTGTGTCCGCGCTCGTGGCTCAGGTGGAAAACTGGTTTAGCAGTTCTGGGCAACTCCGCGGTTTCCAGGAAACCGTACGCGTCCAGATGATCGCCGGCCAACGCACCGTCGACTTCCAGCACTTGCGCTACGTCTATAACGAAGATCAACGCAAGTTTGTTCCGACTGAAATCTCCATTGGCCGCACGTACGCCGACATCGGAGCTGCTGGAAGCGCAGGTTTGAGCTCGAGCGAGGCTCAAAACCGTCTTCAGACGATCGGCCTGAACGTCGTGGACGTGCAAATGCCGTCGCTTCTCACGTCCATACTCCACGAACTGCTCACTCTGTTCTACATCTACCAGGTCATGTGCTACTACGTCTGGTACTATTTCACGTACTGGAACATGGGCTTCGTCATGACCCTCGTGATTCTTGGCACGGCAGGCGTTAACATCTACACCAAGCGGGCGATGCAAGCTGCTATCGTCAGGATGACTCGCTACCGAACTCCAGTGTCGGTGTGCCGTGACAACCAATGGCAAGTGCTCGAATCATCGCAGTTAGCACCTGGAGACGTGACCAAAGTCCCCGAGAACTGGGTTCTGCCCTGCGATATGGTCATCGTGCAGGGATCGACCGTGTGCGATGAGTCCATGCTCACAGGGGAGTCCATGCCGGTTCAAAAGTCCCCGATCCCGGACCACAGCAACACAATGTACGAGGTGGAAGGTCGTGGCAAGAAGCACACGCTCTTCTCGGGAACTCGCGTGCTGTCCTCTGGTCGCAATGAAGAGATCCTCGCGGTGGTGCAGACTACTGGTGCTCACACTACAAAAGGGCAATTGATCCAGTCCATCCTGTTCCCGGTGCCTATGCGCTTCAAGTACGACGAGCACTTGAAGGCTCTCATCGTGATGCTTCTCATCTACTCGTCGATAGCCTGCGGGATCGGAATCAGCTTCCTCCTGGGCAACGGCAAGCTGAACAACAAGATGACGGCGTTCTGCTACTGCATCTTCATGGTCTCCGCTGTCGTGAGTCCACTTTTACCCGTGGTCATCACCGTGGGTCAAGTGAACGCAGCGACGAGGCTGCAGAAGAAGGGGATTTTCGCACTCAACGTAAAGCGGATCACTCTCTGTGGCAAAGTTCGTGTCTTTTGCTTCGACAAAACCGGAACGCTCACGAAGCAAGGGCTCGACTATCTGGGCGTCCAACCAGTGGATATGATCTCGAATTCCTTCCTGGCAATGACCAAGGACGCGAACGACATGATGGAGGTAACCAAGTATGCTCTAGCAACGTGCCACTCCGTCGGTTCCCTCGATGGCCACCTAGTAGGAAATGAAGTCGAGGTGAGGATGCTCGAGGCTACGGGGTGGGAACTCGTGGAGCGAGAAGGCAGCCAACCCGTTGTCAAGTCTCCTACCGGGGACGAGCTCGAGTTCGTTAAGCGCTTGGATTTCGACCACCATCGCATGTCCATGAGCGTTGTGGTCCGCAACCGCGTGACGGGCCGGCTCTTGGTGTTTTGCAAGGGCTCGTACGAGCGAATGCAGCAGCTCAGCCGGCCGGACAGCGTTCCGAGCGACTACAAAGAAGTCGCTGATCGACTGGCGAAGGACGGATGCTACGTGCTGGGCTTGTCGTACCGAGAGCTACCGAGCAACTGGTCGAACCAACAAATCGACGCCTTCTTGGCGAACCGCGACGCAGTAGACGAGAACTTGTCGTTGCTCGGCTTGATTCTCTTCCGCAACGAGCTGAAGGAAGATACGAGCGACGCAATCGCGCAGCTCAAGGCTGGCGATATCCGCGTGGTGATGATCACGGGGGACAACGCAATGTGCGGGTGCTACATTGCACGCAACAGCGGCATGCTAGCGCCAGAGTCGCGAGTGATCTTGGCCGATGTTGACCGAGCAGGTAGCGGTGGGCACGCAACGGTTGGTACTGTTCAATGGCGCGATGTGGATAGCGGAGTTGTGATCGACCACCAAGCCGTCAAGAACATGACAGTGAACGGGGATGACGTGGAACTTGCAGTCACTGGAGCAGCCTTCAACCATCTCAAGAACGTGGGCGAGATGAACCAGCTCCTCTTTCATGTGCGAATCTTTAGCCGGATGACTCCAGACGACAAAGTGGATTGCGTGAGAATGCACATGGAGGCGGGAGCGGTGACGGGCATGTGTGGCGATGGCGGCAATGATTGTGGTGCGTTGCGTATCGCCCATGCTGGAATTGCTCTCAGCGACGCAGATGCGTCCGTAGTATCTCCATTCACGAGCAAGCCCAAGACGATCCACTCGGTAGTGGACATTTGTCGAGAAGGTCGATGCAGCTTGGCAACATCGTTCGCCTCGGTCAAGTTCCTCATCATGTACGGCGTCATTGGGTCCACCCTGAGGTTGGTCCAATGGTACAACGCTACCATTTTGTCCGAGGGGTTCTTCATCTTAGCTGATGGTTTAACACTCGTTGGACTCTCGTACGTGATCACACTCTCTCAGCCGCTACCGGAACTGCGGGACCAACGTCCAACGTCAAGTCTCATCGGGCCGTCAACTTTGCTCTCGATACTGGGGCAGGAAACGATTAATGTCGTGTTCCTATTGTCGGGCATGTGCATGCTGACATCCCAGCGCTGGTACTGCCCCTTCAGCCCCGACAATGTCGATCTAGCCAAGTGGTGGCTTCTTTCAGACAACCACCTGGCCACGACGCTCTTCTTCACGATCATCACACAGCAACAGCTTGCAGCTTGGATATTCAGCTTTGGATCTCGCTACCGCGCGTCGATCTGGAAGAATTACCCGCTTGTGCTGCTATTCGCAGCTCTTGTTGTCCTGGACGCGTATCTCGTGCTTGGCCCGCCAGGGAAACTCACAGATGTCTTTCGCATCTCGAGTAGCGCCAACGTTGTGGTATTGCCGGATATCCCTATGCCCCTGACGTTTCGAGCGCAGTACTTTGTGCTGCTACTCGGCAACGTGCTGGCTGCTGTCCTGTTCGAATACTTCGTGGTGCTGGGGCCGGTGAGAGACTGGCTGCGGCGCAAATACTGCAAGGACCAGCTCCCTATGCGCAAGTGAGCGGATGCTAAGAGACGGTTCTCTACAATCCACCGCCACAATTGCGTGCAGGCAGCGGATTCATTCACAGTCATGTTCGGGATTCAACTAAAAAGCTCCTCAAAAATACCTTTTGCATTAGTACATGCGCTATGATCGTAAAAAAACTAGTACTAGTACCGAGAGCAGCGTGTGCTAGTCAACGGACTGATCTCTTGTTATCCGACACACACTCACACGTTGCGTGCCTGTGTACTTTCAGCGGGCATCAACTAGTTTCTGAACGACGACTGTGATAAAAAGTTTCGTCTAGTTCATAAAGTTGATCCCGAAAAACTACTTTGAGCCTATAGTAATAATGGGGATTCTTGGACTTGCTTTGAATCGCACTCTTGAGCAGCAAGTCGTCATGGCAATTTCAGTGAACATGTCGATGTAGGAGAAGCAAATCGAAGCTTGTGTGAGTGGAGAGCCGCGAGCTAGATCAAGGCGGACGGGACAGGCGCGGCGACCAGACATTTTAGTTGGCAGTGGTTCTGAAACCCACGCAAATGATATTGGCAAACGCGTTCAAGAGGCAGTATCATCCATCTGAAACCAACAGCGTGGAGATAGCCATCGTACTAGCATCTTCCGACCAGGCGGAAATCGATCGATACGTGACGTTGTCATTCCCGCTTTTGCATCTCCAGTGGCCGACCAACCAAAACTAACACTTCGACGCAATGAAGACCCTGTCGGCGTTGGGCATTGCACTGTGCGCATCGCTGGTCGTAACAACGGATTTGGCCGTCGCTGCTTCACGCTGCAAGCCGTCGGGTAAATACCAAACTGCTGTTGAAGCCTCTTCGGCTTCCAGCTACACGGATACCGATGCCGGTGCGAGTTCTACGAGTGGCGACGACTCCTCCGTGGACGTCACAGATGAAGACAACCCCACTAGCCGTGTGCACGGTTACGGCGGATCTGAATCGAGTGAAAGCAGCTCGGCATCGTCTTCATCTGATCGTTCAATCTCCAAAATATTCCAGAAGGTGACGTCTCTGCAGGCCCGAGTCCAAGGCGACCTGCCCCAGTGGAACGCCGACAACCAGCGCTTCGTATCGAGATACTACACGACGTTCGACGAGAAGTACCGCGCCGTGCTCGACACCGTCAACATGGCCGCGGTTGAGGGTGCACTCAAGTACGTGCAGGCCGAATGCATCAACGCGTCGGTGGTAGCCGACTGCAAGCGCAAGAACAACGTCAAGTACGTTGTCTTCTATGAGACGACGGTGGTGCAGCCTGCCGCGTCGATGGAACACTACGCCAACGCCACGGACGAGTACGATTTCGCGCTTGAGCACTGCCCGTTCATGGCCATGGACGGCGGCCAGTGCGACCCGAACGCGGATGGCTCCTTCCCGGACGTGTGCAACCAGTACATCGGTGCCGGTGACCAACCCGACCTCGGCTTCTGCGTTGGTGGCACGCTGCAGGACAACGAGGTCATCGCGCCGTACCCGCACAACTACTGGTTCTCGTTCCCTAACAGTTGTCCGCAAAGTCTCTGGAGTGACAAGACCGACGCCTGCCGGACCGAGTACGACGGTGGCATGTGCGGTCCCGGAGTGGAGCCGAATGGAGAGACCTGCACGTTTTCGTACGAGGTGCTGGGCTACATCCCGCTGGACGACGTTGTCGGCATCACGTCCATGACCAACCCAGATACTGGTCTCAACTACGCCGACTTCTCCGAGTTCTGCGCGGCCGGTGGCGTGGAATTCAGCGTCACGGTGTCTGGCGATGAGGTCACGTGGGTGGATGGTCTTGACTTCTGGGCTAACCCGGGAGACAGCGACGCCAACGCCGCGCGAGCGGAAAAGGTCGTGTCCGCTTACAGTGCACTAGTCGAGAAGAATGCGGCGACGAGTGACGGGGGAGTGATGAAGCCTTTGCCCACAGTGGACGACCTGAGAGCTATCAACCCTCTGTGCTACGAGAACAGCGAGGTCTGTGCTGAAGCCGAGTTCGGATGCAGACGGTCGTACCGCTCGCAGATCTGCAAGGTTTGCACCCAGAACGACTCGGACTGCGTGAAAGCGCGTCGAAACTAACTAAATCCTCTGATCAAGCGTAGACACCGCCACCAATTGGAAGGAAGGCCTACGTCCTTCTAACCTAGAAATTGTTTTGTTGTTTTGATTTCTGCGGTCATTCTTACCCCTCCGGGACGGTACTGTTGCTGCTGTTCCGAATCCACGCAAACTTAAAGCTGTAGTCCACTCCTGTGGTACGGATCAAGCAGAACTGTTAGCATTGGCAAGAGGGACACGTATTCTTGATTCCTACCAAGTTGTGGCAATGTAGACTGCATCGTCATGGTAACCCATAGTATGAGCTTCGGCTGCACCAGGAGGAATTCTCGTTCGAACACAAACGCTAACTGCTTCAGTGAATAACCATGTACGAGACGGTTAAGCACTAGAATGAGAAGTACGAGAGATACCAGTTCTAGAACGCCGTATTCCAACACACTGGTAACCTTATCCCAGAGCTCTTCATCGGAAAGAGTGGATAGTTGTGGATAAAATCGTCGGTTGGGTAAGTGATAGAGAATCACCAAGTACCCGCCTGCAGGATAAATAAGAAAAGGTTGTTAGCAGTGCACCACACCCATAGAGACTTTACCTATCGAGGTTGCGTTGTCGTACCATAGATGACAGGAACCAACACTTCCGTAAACTCGATAAGTAGCATGAACTCGGTAAGGAAAAGCACTTGCAGCGCTTTCTTCAACAACCGGTAGTGTGCTTTGCTCGATACTCTATTGAGCGCTGTTGTTGGGCGAGCTGAAGCGACCTCAACTCCTTTATCGGTCATGGATCCAGACTGGATGGACGACACTCGTGACGCATCCCTTACAGAAAGTGGGTGAGAGCGTGGGATCGGAATTTCGTATTCCCCACGTTCCATGTTCATCGTCGGCAGCACTTGTTTCTTTTTGAGAGAAATCCTGGCAAATCGTGGGTGAGATTCGTTCGTGACGGTTGTCGTCCTGCGGTTTGCTGAGGCAGGATAGTTCGCTAGCACGAGTTCAGCCGTCGATATTAACGCGTTGCTGCCGACCCCGAGTTTGTCGAGACTTTTTTGTTCACCGTTCATCATGCGGCACAAGTCGAGAAGAGAAATTGCGGCCTGCAACAGATCCACGGTGATGAGAGCGATGCTCGTGCTGATGGACTGGGAGTTCTGCATGCACGACGCAATGAAGAGCGCGTTGAAAATCTCGACAGTGAGGATCACCACTTGCGGCTTCGTGTCGTCGCGGCCTGCGAGGATTCGGCTGAGTACGTTCTTCTGCATCACTTTGAAGGCTGGAATGAGCAGGGCAAACATCGGCTGGTAGGTCGGCGACAAGTTCGTGAAAATAATGTTGAAAGCTGCGTAGATGAGCACCATTACGATCTGAGCTCCACAAATCGTCGCGAACCCCATCACATCTTTGACAGCTTCTGGATTCGTGCGCAGGTGTGCTCCTCGGCCTCGAAGCAGGAAAAATGTCATGAATCCGAGCCACGGACCCGACATTAGTATTGAAACAAACGGCAAGGGCCAGCAAATCAAGGCAGCCAAGCCCAACGCCAGCGCGTTCGTGAAAATTGCCGTCGGTACGGAGATACAAACCCCAGCTAATGGCCCCAACTTGAGATTTGGGCTGTACAATCGAATTTGCTCCACTACACAATGTGTGTAGATGAAACACGTCAACGTACCGCGCGCCCACGACACGCCACTCTGCGTCAATCCCTTTTCGGGGTCTTCCAGCGGCATCGCATCGATCAGCGCTACCAGGATCAGACTCGGTAATGGTGCAAAAAGCAGCATGGCCAAAGCTCGCCAGGAGCTAGTGGACCAATTGTACTCGTTCATGGCCGCGAAGCGCTCGACGGAGTAGTGACCATGGAGCTCCACTTGAACAGCTTCCCATTTACGAATGAAGCGATTGGTCGACCTCTGTATGCGCTCGTACATCCCCGACGCCGCCTTGCTTGACGACAAAAAAGTTGGCCGCAAGCGCAGGAGGTTTCTGAGACTACAACTGGGCGGTGGCCAAAAGCTACGGAGACACGAATGCCAAGTATAGTTTTTGCGTTACGGCCTATTACTTTCCCCTTGCTTTTTCATTAAAATGGAAATACGTGTTTCTTTTTCTAGGTTACTGCACTACGTTGAAAAAGGGTGTAACATGACGAGGCGAACAACGCAGGTAAACTAGGTCAACCTTGAAGAGAGAGAGAGAGAGAGAGAGAGAGAAGTAGTCACTCACCGGAGGATGAACTTACGAGCCTCTCTTTACGCCCAGGCGTCCAGGATCTCCTGGCGCGACTTCTTAAGCTCGCCGTCGTCGCGGTCCTTGGCCTCGACCGAGATGCCCGGGAAGTTGACCTCGAAGATATCCTTGAGCTTGGGCAGATCCGCCTTGGGCGGCGCGTACGTGCCGCTGTTGTTGTCGATGACGAGCTTGTACTTGCCGAAGTGGCCCTTCTCGATGCGGAACTCGCCCGCGTACTTGACCGAGAAGGCAGCGCCCGAGTGCAGCATGTGCTTGGACAGCATGTCCTTGAAGAAGGCGGCGCCCGTCTCGGAGAAGTACCAGCCCGTCGAGGTGATGGCGTACGTGAATAGAACGGGCTTCTCGAGGCGCTGGCCGTAGTTCACGAGCTTGAAGAAGTCCGACGGCTCCTTGAGCTGGCCGTACTCCGTGGTGCCCCCGTGTCGGTAGATCACCGCGTGCTCCGTGACAATGGCCTTCCGCAGCACGGGGGACTCCGGGTGATCCGGCGAGAAGATCTTCTGGATGGTGGGGTAGTTCTTGTTCCACTCGTGGTCGTTAGGCAGGACCTGCGGGATGTTGTGCAGCTGCACGTGGTAGGCCGAGGCCTGCAGCTTGTCGTCGCCCGTCATGGACTTGGACAGCATGCCCGAGGGCCCACTCAGGTGGGCCGAGTAGTGCACGGGGCCGTACTGCTGCAGCTTGCCGTCTCCGTGCGCCTTGGCGGCGTGCGACTTGACCTTGACCACGATGGTGCCGGCCGGTTTGTTGTTGCGCGTGATGGGCAGGTCGAAGGTCGTCTCGGAGCCGTCCGTGTTGGCCGCCGTGAACTGCGTCTGGCCCAGGGCGTCGTCGCCGTCGAAGTCCTCGTCCAGCAGGTAGAGCTTGCAGACCGTGTCGGGCTTGACGTTCCTGAAGAAGAACTTCTCGTTCCAGACAGGCTCGAGCGTGTCGAAGATGGGGCGCGTCCAGGCCACCTTCTGGCCGGCCACCTCGACCAGAGCGTAGGCGTCGCTAGAGGAGACTTTGCCCTTGAGCGCCGCCTTCATGTCGAAGTAGTCGCCGGCCGCGATGTCCTTGGCGGAGACGATCTCGAGCTCGACGTCCAGGACGGAGTTCTCGGGCACCGGCGCGGAGCCGTGCGAAGACGAGGAAGACGAAGACGAGTTGCCCATGGTGAGATGTGCGCGGAAGGAGACGAATTGGGAAATGACGGTTGAAACGTTGAAAGATCGCTCTGTACCCATTCATCTGCGACACGAAAGTATCCATCTGTCCAGATTACGGCTGGGCACTACTAGTGGTAGTCAGACTGTAGACGCAGGTGCGGAGCACAATCGAGCTGAGTTCCGCTGCCGTGACCTGTGCGAGCTGCAGCCTTGGCATGCATTCGCCAGTATCGAAAGCTGCTCGTTGCGAGCTTGAGAGTGAATGCTGTTCTGTTAGTCTCAGTGCTGGCCGTCACGTGGGGATCGCTCACGACATGCGGCCACTTGACATGCAAGTTTTGCCGCACGGTTCGCATGCCGCCAGCTGGAACACGTGACCGTCGCTATCCACGCGATGCATGCGTGGTTGATTTTTGTTGGCTTTGCTGAAAGGTGGCAACACTGTGTAAGCGGGCAAAACACCATCTTGTCTACTCAAAGCGTTCTTCACAGCCACCCGAAGACACGTAAGCTACGCAACAGAGCATAATATATTATAGAGCAGTGCTCACGAGCACTGAGATCATCTCGCGATAGTATATCAAGGCTGCATTCGAACGCTCTCACAAGGCTTACGCCAAGTTGGCCTTCCCCGGCTCAGCAAAATAATTCCCAGATTTCTGCGTCTCAGAAAAAAATGACAATCACACTGAAAAATCATGTTCGTGTCAGCACTGATGTGCTTCAAGCAGCCGGCGGTCTCCGATCCAAATCATTTTCCAATTTGCCACCTCAGACGACGACCTTCTCCGCAATGGGCCAATCCTCCTCCACCCCTTCCGAAGCCGCCTCCACCCCGGCCAGCTCCGCGCCGGTGCCGGAGAACTCCGTCCTCGATGTCGAGCTCGAGATCGTCTCGGCCAAGGACATCGCGGCCGGCGACTACTTCACAGCGAAGGCCGCGGTCAAGGGCCACGTGGCCTCCAGCGACGCCTACGCTCTGGTCGAGGTGGCCGGCCAGAAGGTGGCCTGGACACGCCCCGTCTTCTCCACCCTCGAGCCTGTCTGGAACGAGAAGTTCTTCTTCAGGAACGTCAAGCCCGACACGGTCTGCAAGCTCTACCTGCTGGACAAGGACTTCCAGGCCGACGACGCATTGGGTGAGACGCAGTTCGCGGCGGCCAACACGGCCGGCTCCGAGACGACCTTCGAGCTGCCCATCACGCGCAACAACAAGACGGCCGGCACCATCGTGGTCAAGGTCAAGTCGCACGCGACGCCGGTCATTGGCAACGGCCAGCTGCAGCAGGTCGGCCCCGTGCACTACTCGGTGCACAAGAGCTTTGTCAACGGCATCATCACGGACACCACGTCGGACGAGGACAAGCGCGAGTCGTTTGCCTACCACGTGCAGCTGCACGACATCCCGACCTTCCTGGCTCGGGACAACGAGTGGAACCACAACCACAAGCCCGTGGTCAAGATCTTCTCGCCCGACCACCCGGAGTCGCCCGTGCTGCGGAAGGCCGTGGCGACGGAGCACGCGGTGGTCTACAAGCACGACGCGGACACGGTCTATGGCGGGTTCAAGGGGGCGGCCGACTTTTTCAACCTGCTCCATGACGGCAAGCGCCTGGACAAGCCTGTGCTGTTCACGTACGCGATGATCGAGACGGGCTGGTACTTCTCCGAGACCGGAGCTGCCTTCTTTAAGGACATTCTGTCCAAGCACATGCTGCACTCTGGAGCGCAGTTTACCGTCAAGTACGCTGGCGAGTTCCACATTGAGAAGGGGTCCTCGGGCGAGTTCCAGCTGTTCATTGACAACAACAGCGGCACGTACGCACCGCCGAAGGAGGAACTTCCACAGCTCAAAGCATTGCTGGAAACCAACTTTCCCGGTATCTCGGTCGAAGCGCTGGAGCGCGGTAGTCCGGAGCTGAAGGAGAAGCGCAAGCACATCCTGGACGCGTGGGCGGCCTAAACTTGTCCAGGAGTGAAGTCGTCTTTGATCAACGTCGACCACGGCCCGGTCGCCCCTCTTTCTTAAAAGAGCAGAGCAGTGAAGCTCCGTCGTCAAACTCTTCATCATGTTCGGCAGTGGGCCTGTGCAGTAACCTAAATAAATCATTCACGCTTACAATAGTTGCAAAACCTGCATATATACTTCACTTTTAAGTACTAAATATGTACGGGAAAATGTCCAAAGAGGTATGAATTCGCATCTTAAATGCCAAACGTGTATGAACCGGTTAAGCCTAACCCACCGC